>SKCR01044625.1:0-66585 GCA_019454045.1 Zanthoxylum bungeanum
TTCTTTGCATTGGTTCCTAAAGTAATCAATGTTTAAAAATATGGGGCGGCGCCTCGAGGCGGCCGGCCATTGAGGCGCGAGGCGGACCTCCTCGAGGCGGTGAGGCGGGCGCCTCGATCCGAAAATCGGAAAAATAATCCAAAATACATTCATTTCTTCATAATTCATAGTATGTTCAAAAAACTATTGATAAGTAATCCAAAATACATTACTTTCTTCATAATTCATAGTATGTTCAAAAAATTATTGATAACTAATCCCTAAATAAGCTATCATTAGTGTCTAGCGGCATGAAGCTTGGGTCAAAATCTATTTTATCATCAGATGGGTCATCATCCAAAGAACCTCATTCACTTGTATTGTCTTCATCCACTAATTGTGGAGCTTTCCCTTTCCCTAACAAATAACATAAAGTCGTATTATTTTTTAATTTGATTATATAAATTGCATTATTTGTACAAGATTAACTTACTTTGGTCTCTGCTCCTTTTTTGTGCAAGTGCTCTACTGCCACTCAGTTGTTCAATGGAACGACGACGTTTTGGAAGCCCAAAACGTCGTCGTTTCATTTTAGAAAATTTAAAAAAAAAAAAAAAAAACCTCGGCCGCCTCACAGCAGAGAGGCGGGCGCCTCAGAAAAACCGCATAAGGCGGCCGCCTCGAGGCGCCGTCGCCGCAAGGCGGCGAGGCGGCGCCTCGAGGCGGCCGCCTCAACCGTTTTTTTAAACACTGAAAGTAATGACATTTACATTACATCCACAGCTATTGCAACCGTTGTTACTATTGCTGAGATCTTGAAGAACAATGGGCTAGCTGTTGAGAAGAGTGAGAATCTTAGACTTATGTTTTCCTTTTGCTTTGAAGATTAGAATGAACTCTGATTATTTTTCTATTCAACTTTTACAGAGATAATGACTTCTACTGTTGACATGAGGGAAGAAACGGGTGGACGACCTGTTCAAAAAGCTAAGGTAAATACTGTGTACATACTGAATGAATATCATTCAATGCAAGATTAGGTCAAATTATGGAGTTGAGATACATTAATGTGGCTTCTACTATATTCTTGACTGATGAGCAATCACTATTATAGCTTACCAGTAAATGATATTTTATACATTCTGTACAACCTCATTGTGATCTCTCCTAAAATAAAGGATGCAAAGTCATCATTAGTATTTGATCGGTAAATGGGGCACACATTGAGTGAATAAAGTAATACAATTATTTTGATGTTTCTGACATTTGCTCTATTCAGAAAGTTGTGTTGTAATCCTTGTGAAGAGTCAGCATGTTGGTCTGTAGTTAAAGTAGATTCATGGTTTGAAATTAATCGTTGGAGGCGCAAACGTTTCTACACCTGAAAATGGTAATTGCATTAAACCTGGGAACTGAGCTTCAGCTCGAGAGTAGAGGGATAGATTGGGCACTTCACTTCACTCCACTAATCTGCAATCTTATCTCCAGGCTTGAGATGCTGATATAAATTTCTTTTTTTTTTTGTTTTTGTTTTTTTTGGGTAGATTGAGATATTGCTGGGGAAGTCAGAGAAGTTTGATGAGTTGATGGCTGCTGCTGCTGCAGAGGCGGCCATGGATAATGAGGAGCAGAGCTAAGCTTTTCTTTTGAGATGTTTCCCAAAATTCAGCTGAAGTTAATTTCCAACATCTGTAACGGTTTGTTCATAGATGGTCATTTATTTAGGGACAGTTTGGGAGTGCTACTTATTAAACTCTTTATTAAGAGATTTCAAATACTTTTTAACTTGAGAAAGTAATTTTAATATGATTTTAAACACTAGTAACTCTAGTTTAATGATGGTAGCAGGCTAATGGTATTTCTTTTAGGAATATTTGTAAAATACTATAGCCCCCGTGGGCTCGTTTCTCAATTCAAATTTGTTTTGAAGTTGATGGTCTTTATAGCTCCGTTTCCCGCCACTTAACATACCAAGGTTTATTTGCAACCTTTCCGTTTTCTCACGGTGACTTGTCAAATCCCTCTTAACGGAGACGTTAAAATTGCACCCATAACACTGATAACAGCATGTTTGGTACCATGTATTAAAAGCTAGTATGTATTGTGTACTACTGGTATCAGTATGGACCCCATTTGGCATCAAACATGACATCATGCTAGCCAATTTATTAGCCTAATATAAGTAAAAACAATCTTGATTAGCGATTTGTTTTGATCTGTGAAAGAAATTTCTGATGGCACGGAGCACAAATCTCGGAGAGTGATCGAGGCGTGCGTAATCTGACCCGAATACCATGGTTAAAAGTAAAAACAATTCGTCCGATTGTTTTTATTGCCAACCGTAATATTCTACTCAACAGTATTAATATCACTTGCATCAGACCATTTGTTCACCTGGTAGATGTATCGTCAAAACCATTAGATCTAAAATTTTGACAATAAATCTATGACGAATGAAACCTCTGATGATGCTGATGATATTGTTATTTGTTATCATCGCATAAGGAAAACATCAGAGGTTTTTATTCATGTGGTTTTATTTTTATTGAAAAAACAACATAATAATTACTTAATGGTATTATTTTTCTTAAAAATAGTTTATACTATATCAAATATTGTTGGAAATTCTTCAAAATATTTCATTAAGGGTAATTCTGTCATTTGGTTGGATTGGGTGCTTGTGAGGGGTACAACCCTTTGGAGGGTTGCACCCCATCCCAAATGGTGCCCTATTGGCACCCTTCCATGCCTTATATAAGAAGGCTTTATATCCAAAACAGATATACAGAAAAAGATATCCGAATTTCTGGAAGAGACATTTTGTTTTCTTTGTTTTAGAGAGAGTTTCACCACATTTCCTAGTTCGAATACTTGTCAAAGAGTGCTCTTTGGACAAGAAGGAACCAAGTTATCCTGGGAGGACATTGGCCAATTGCGAATCCGTATAGCACCTGTGACGGGGCCAATAAGTTCTTAAGGACAGAGATATCTCGACTTGGATTGAATCTATAAACTTGATTTCCAGGTTTTGTTTTAAAGGTTTTTCTGTTTTTAGGGTTTCTTGCATCTAGATCTACTTTAGTTGTTTGATCTGTTTGTTTGCATGTTATATTACTGTTTAATGACACAATACTTCCAACAATCTTAAGAACTTATTGCTCTAGTGTTATTAGATAGTAATTCGCATGTTAGGGTTTGTATGTTTTCTGTAAAATACGAACTGTGCATGAAAAACCCGTAGGGCGTTCGAACGCCCGACGCACGCGAAGGCAAAAATTTGAATTTTCGTAAGAACGTTCGAACGCGTCTTCAAACGCAACTCGAACGCTAGCCTTCTTCCTTAGAACGTTCGAACGCGTCCTAAACGCAACTCGAACGCAAACTCTCTGGAATCATTCCGTTCGAACGCGTTAACGAACGCTATACGAACGTGAACTCTCTGGAATCATTCCGTTCGAACGCGTTATCAAACGCTACACGAACGTGAACTCTCTGGAAACACTTCGTTCAAACGCGTTATCAAACGCAACACGAACGCACACACACTGGACAGTCTCGTTCGAACGTAGATACGAACGTGACACTAACGACTTTGTCCTGGTAGTATCATAAATTGCAAACTTTAATTAATATTAACTTGGTTAGTCATATACTGTAAACACATTAATCTTGGTAGTATAGATTTAAGTTATTATTAAGTTGATCAATTATCACAAGCATACACATAGTGATAAAGTTGAAATTGATTGGTTGTTGCATAATTGGTTGAGAATTTAAAGTGTAATTTTGCACAAGTAATTCCATCCAATCTTGATTGACATTTATATATCTACACTTATCGTATTAATTGAAATATTGAGTTTGAATTGCTAAGAGGTTCTATTGAGAAAGTAGTTAAAGGATATTCCTTTATTTACTTTTCATAAGAAATCTTGGTTGGAAATTCAAGGACTTGTGTTTATTGGTACTACTGTCCAATATAACAACAAGTGGATATTTGGTATATCACTTGAGACAAGATCATTTGTTGGTCGGTGTACAATTTGTCTTTTGAAGACATATTGAACTCTGTTTGTTTCCAGTTACATATGGTTAGCGGAAACATCACAGTACCGGTCTCTCATGGAGGAAAACCGGAGAAGTTTGGTAGGGCAAACTTCAAACAGTGGCAGAGCAAAATGCTGTTCTACCTGACAACTCTCCAGTTGGCTAAATTCCTCAAAGATCCTCTGGGTCCTGTGGAGGGTGAATCTGAATTGGCCAAGGAAGAGCGAGAACAGACTTGGATGTCTGGAGACTTCTTATGCAAGAACTACCTTTTGGGTGGTCTTGACAATACCCTGTACAATGTGTACCAAGGCATGACTTCTGTGAAGGTTCTCTGGGAATCTCTCGAGAAAAAGTACAAAACCGAAGATGCCGGACAAAAGAAATTTGTCGTGGGTAGGTTCCTGGACTACAAGATGGTAGTTTCAAGGACGGTGATGTCTCAGTTGGGTGAACAACAATAGATCATTCATGAAATACTGGATGAAGGAATGAAACTCTGTGAGACGTTTCAAGTTGCCACCATAATTGAAAAGTTGCCTCCATCATGGTAGAAACTTCCTGGAGGAGAAAGAAGCAGATGAGCCTTGAAGACCTTGGAGTTCGATTGAGAATCGAACAGGACAACATGATGTCCGAGAAGGCCAGCTACAAGACTATGGAGTCTAAGGCCAACATCTTTGAGGATGTAAAGGGTAGCAAGAAAAGAAAGAACAGTGAAGCTGATTCTTCCTAAGCGAACAAGAAGTTCAATGGGAAGTGCTACAACTGTTAAAAGAGCGGTCATATGACAAAGGACTGCAGAAATAAGATATCTTAGGACAATGGCAGGATAAATGAGGCCTATGTCACTGAAGATGAGCAGTTAACTGATGAGATTTCAGAAATGAATCTCTCAACAGTGGTAACTGAAGCCAACTTGGTTGGGAATCCGAGAGAATGATGGGTAGACTCTTGGCCTACTCATCATATCTGTGCTGATAGCAAGATATTTTCCTCGTATCAGAAAGGTCGATGGCGGCGATCATCTGACAATGGGAAACTCGTCTACCTCTAGAGTGGTTGGACAAGGCACAGTAGTTCTGAAAATGATATCTGGAACGGAGCTTACATATAATAATGTTTGCATGTTCCAGATATTCGGAAGAACTCGGTCTCGGGTTTGTATTTGTTTCTGACAAGATTGTATTGACCAGAAATGATGTCTATGTAGGAAAATGATACCTCGCTGAGGGTCTTTTCAATGACTGTCAATTGTGCTATTAATAAAGCTGAAACTTCTGCTTATATTATTGAGTCACAAAATGTATGGCATGAGAGGTTAGGACATGTTAATTATGATACATTAATTAACATGGACCTTATACCTAAATTTGCATTGATAGCCAACATGAGTGTGAGGCATGTGTTGAAGCAAAAATACATAGAACATCATAGAACGAAGTTCTGAACCCTTGGAACTTGTACACATTGACGTATGTGACATGAATTTTGTGCAAACAAGAGGAGGTAAAAAGTACTTTGTCACTTTTATCAATGAAAGCACAAGATTCAGTTAAGTGTATTTGCTGAGGAGCATAGCTGAAGCTATTGAGAGCTTTATACTCTGAGAGCGAAGTTGAAAATCAACTTGGTAAGAAAATCAAAAGAATCAGGAGTGATAGAGGTGGTGAATACGTTTCACCATTCGGTGAATATTGTTCTGTGCACGGAATTATTCACGAAACCACTACTCCTTATTCTCCTCAACAGAACGGAATTGCGGAGCGCAAAAACCGAACGTTGAAGGAAATGATGAATGCCATGTTGACAAGTTCGGGTCTGCCCCAGAACTTGTGGGGGGAAGCCTTGCTTTCCGCGAACTACGTTCTGAACAAAGCTTCCTCACAGAAGATTAGACAAAACACCATATGAATTGTGGAAAAGTTTCGTACCTTCCTACAAATACCTCAAAGTGTGGGGGTGTCTTGCCAAAGTAATGGTTCCTAAACCTAAGAAGGTTAGAATAGGACCCAAAACCGTTGACTGTGTATTCATTGGATATGCTCACAACAGTAGTGCGTATCGATTCTTGGTACACAAGTCGGAGATTCCTGACATCAATCCAAATATGATAATTGAGTCAAGGAATGCGATATTTTTTGAAGAGACATTTCCTTGTAAGGAAAGACAAATAACTGGGTCTCTCAAAAGGACAACTGACACTGTCAAGGATAGTGATCAGGTTGACCTGGAATCAGATCAACGTGTAAATGCTAAGACAATCGAGCCTAGACGTAGCAAAAGAGCTAGAACGTCTAAGTCGTTTGGTCCCGATTTTCTGACATACTTGTTAGAAAATGAGCCTCAAAGCTATAAAGAAGCTATGGCTTCTCCGGAGGCACCTCTTTGGAAAGAGGCTATTAACAGTGAGATTGATTCAATCCTACAGAACCATACTTGGGAGTTGGTTGATCTTCCGCCAAGTTGTAAGCCGCTGGGCTACAAATGGATATTCAAAAGGAAGATGAAAACGGATGGATCAATAGATAAGTATAAGGCAAGACTTGTCATAAAAGGTTATAGACAAAAGAAAGGCCTTGATTACTTTGACACCTATTCACCGGTGATTCGTATCACATCAGTAGAATGCTTATAGCCATAGCAGCTATATTTGGTTTTGAAGTACATCAAAATGATGTAAAGACATCATTTTTGAATGGTGAATTGGCTGAAGAGACTTACATGGAACAACCAGAAGGGTTTAATGTTCCTGGATAAGAACAGAAGGTGTACAAACTTGTAAAATCCTTGTACGGATTAAAACAAACACCTAGACAATGATATGAGAACATTGACAAATAGATGTTGTCAAGTGGGTTTAAAACCGATGAGTGTGATAAGTGTATATACACCAAATCAACTCAAAAATGATATGTCATTGTATGTCTCTATGTAGACGATATGCTGATAATTGGTAATAATCATGAGTTGATTCAGTTTACCAAGAAAGTGTTAACCAGCAAATTTGATATGAAAGATTTATGAGTAGCTAACCTAACTCTTCCTCTATCAAAGAATATTGGCTTAAGCATATCGCAATTAGAGTATTCAAGGATCATCGGAAGTCTGATGTATCTCACGAATTGCACACGAAGTGATATCGCTCAAGCTGTGAATAGGCTTAGCAGATATACTAGCAATCCAGGACATAACCACTGGAAAAGCCATAGTAAGTGTTTTGAGGTATAAGAAACTTCAAAATATGGGCTACATTACGAGAGATATCATGCTGTTCTAGAGGGATATAGCGATGCTGGATATCTGATATAGTGGATTCCAAATCTACGGTTGGATTTGTTTTCACACTTGATAATGCAGCCGTGTCATGGAAATCCTCGAGGCAAACGTGTATTGCCCGGTCTACTATGGAATCAGAATTCATAGCGTTAGACAAAACGGCGGAAGAAGCAGAATGGCTTAGAAACTTCCTGGAGGATATTCCTAGTTGGCCCAAACCGGTGCCAGCAATAAGCATACATTGTGACAGCCAATCGGCTATTGGGAGAGCCCAAAATACAATGTATAATGGTAAGTCTCGACACATACGTCAGAGACATAATACCATACGTCAACTGCTCTCAAGTGGCATAATAACGATCGATTATGTCAGGTCGAAGGAAAACCTAGCGAATCCACTATCTAAAGGTTTACCTCGTGAGCAAGTTGAGAAGTCATCGAGGGGAATGGGCTTGAAGCCTATAATCTAAGAATTGTCACTGTGGAAACCCAACCTAGTTGACCGGAGATCCCAAGATCTAGGTTCAAAAGGGACAACATAAACTTTGTGCAATTCAAAACAAGCACTGAAGAGTTTCGTACTCTTTCCCATTCCGATAATGACGCTGAGTGCTGTCTGTCATTGGTTAGGATAAGCTAAGGCTTTTAATTATCACTATATTAGGAGATGAGTCCTAATGGGGGTAAAGACAGATTACCTCTTCATAGCAGATCACCTATTTCAAGTAAGAAGTGAGGCCGCTTCCATGGGAACTTTTAAAGGCGGGTTACCCTAAAGTGCTTGATGAATCCAGGACCGTTGTTCAGGGCCAAAATGAACACAACCGTAGAACGGGAAAATGGTCGAATTAAAGCTGTGTGTTGGCAATTGTCTTGGTTTACACCAACGGCAGAACAGTTCAAGACTATGGGTCACTGGTTTGCCAAGTAAATCCGATTGTCACTCACTAGGAAAGGTTCAAGGCGAAAGCTACCTATTTCGATGCAGCTTTAGTTCATGGTAACTCTCTCAAGTGTCTCCATGAATATTTGAAGAATTGTGGGGGATTGTTGGAAATTCTTCAAAATATTTCATTAAGGGTAATTCTGTCATTTGGTTGGATTGGGTGCTTGTGAGGGGTACAACCCTTTGGAGGGTTGCACCCCATCCCAAATGGTGCCCTATTGGCACCCTTCCATGCCTTATATAAGAAGGCTTTATATCCAAAACAGATATACAGAAAAAGATATCCGAATTTCTAGAAGAGACATTTTGTTTTCTTTGTTTTAGAGAGAGTTTCACCACATTTCTTAGTTCGAATACTTGTCAAAGAGTGCTCTTTGGACAAGAAGGAACCAAGTTATCCTGGGAGGACATTGGCCAATTGCGAATCCGTATAGCACCTGTGACGGGGCCAATAAGTTCTTAAGGACAAAGATATCTCGACTTGGATTGAATCTATAAACTTGATTTCCAGGTTTTGTTTTAAAGATTTTTCTGTTTTTAGGGTTTCTTGCATCTAGATCTACTTTAGTTGTTTGATCTGTTTGTTTGCATGTTATATTACTGTTTAATGACACAATACTTCCAACAAATATGATATTATTTATCCCTTAATTAATGTTTACAAATGCGGTGCATAGTTCCGCTTGCGCGTCGCGTTTTCGCTCCACGACAGGCTGTTGTTGTGGTCTTTTTATTTTATTTTTTAATTTAACTCCGCAAAAACATCATTTTGGGGAATTAAATTTAAAATAATAAAAAAACGTGCGTTTAACTCTATTCATCTTATTCTTCTTCAAACCAGAGCTTGCTCTCTCTCTCTCTCTCTAAATTTGTGATTCTCTCTCTACAATATTCCGTTTTTCACCATTTTTTCCTCAAATTAGCCTTCAAAAACACGTCCCATTACTTAACACAAATTTCGTTATATTAATTTATCCAAATTTCACCAAATTTAAAAATACCTAAATTCACAAAACTCTAATTTCGAGTTACTTTATCATTAGCCGAGGAATTTCCTTGACCATGCCTAGCCAGCATATAGGCACCCAACGCTATAAACACCAGACTAACTCCAAATTTCACCAAATTTAAAAATCCCCAAATTCATAAAACTCTAATTTCGAATTAGCCAAGGAATTTCCTTGGCCCCGCCTTGACAGCATATAGACACCCTAGGCGATAAACACCCAACTAACACATTTTAGAACCTTACCCATAATACCAAACAGTCCAATATAGTGGTATATGATTGATCTGGAAATTATATAAGATTAGATCGGACGCATTGTATCAAATTGTAATGTGTTGAGTTTTGATTTATTAGTATTATGGTTGGTGTGCTAATTATAATCAAACATGGTAAGAAAAAGAGTTGCTGAGATTTTATTAGAAACAATTTATGTCAAAATTGACCAACTGGTCTCTATTAATATACCAAACATGCAATTATCCAAAAAATTTATATGCAAGTGTTAAACATGGGAGGGAGGCATCAGAATAATTCTTCTGGAAAACATGACAGTTCAGTATTAAAATAAATTCATCATGAAACGGATGCAAAATTATTAACCGGGCATGTGTTAAGTATGACACTCAAAATTAAAACTCAACTTGTTTCTTCGAATGAGAGAACTTGTGTCCCTCATCTACGCCTCCTCGTCTTTCTCTACCAGTATTCTTTTGCATGCTTCATAGCACATAAAGGAAATCCCGGCGGCAGGAACCAACTTCATGCAGCTTGGACCCAACCCTTTGTATAAACCCGGGAGCCCATCCTTCTCGAGAATGCAAGCAAGTGCATGAAGAACATTCTTGTATACCTGCCTTCCACTCAAAGCACCTACTTGCATTTGCTTGCGAGCTACTTCAAGTGGGAAAGTCGCACTACTTGATATAGCACCAGCCAACGACCCAATTAAAAGGGTCTCAATGTTGCCTATTTTCTCTTGCTTAAATACTTTCCGATAAGCTTTTCGTAATGTGTCATAAGCAAAGTAATTGGTGGCAGAATACGGAATTACTCCAATTAGACTGGGGGCAAGACCTCTGTACAGTTCTGCAGGGCCTTCTTGTCGTATGATTTTTACAAATGCATCGATTATACCATTGTAGGCATCTCCCTGCAAAATTTACAAGACCTGCAAGTAAATGACAACTCCATCTATATACTCAAGACGAACTGAATTTCTAGTATTATTCCGATACCTGTATAGTTAATCGAGTCTTAACCAACTCAAGAGGATATGTGCACAAAGTTGAGCTAACTCCGGCACAGGCTCCTGCAATTAGTGAGGCGGGAATGGGGATTTTAGACTGTTCCCCAGGTTTAGCTGACAATTGCTTGTTGACCGTATCAAAGGCAAAAAGCTGCAGCGAGAGTAACAATCCAATTTAGATGCAGAGTCAAAATCAGATTAATCTCTATGAGTAGACAGTTTTCTTTATGAATAGTGAGGGCCTCGGAAATTTTATATTTTAACTTGATAACACGATGGAATTAGTATCAGTAGAAAATCCGCATATAAGATGGAAGTTTCTATGCTCAATGAATCAGAACATAAACTCAACTACAAAAAAGGACAAATTAAAATATCGATTCTTTTCATTTGAGGAAAAATATCCATCTGTTTCGTGTTCTGCATTTTTGAGTAGGAAATAATGACGATGTTTAAAAACAACAATACAGTTGTTTAAGCCAAGAGCTCCAAATTACAGTGAGAACAAGAATGAGTTCTGAAACAACATCAACCTTTTCAACAGGAAAAAAGAGATGATACTCTGAGAGCAAGCACGGAAAAGATTATCTTTTTAACGAACAACAGAGAACTGAATCCTAATTTTCAAAGAAGAATTCCATTTTCCCAGAAATCACGTCAGGATAGGAGTTTAAACCAGGAAAGTTTCTAGAGGCAAAATAAATTTGTTCTCTAGTTGGATTGAGGAATGACAAATGACAGGGATGAAAACTATTACTATGAACAACACATCATTATTTACCTGAGCCAAGTCTAGGGATGGCAGTGGGTAGGGTATGGTGCGGGTTTTCCATTACCAAACCCGCACCCGCATATGTAAATAAATTACCAAACCCGCACCATACCCGTTGCGGGTTTTAATTTTCATTACCAAACCCGCACCGCATATAAAAATAAATTACCAAACCCGCATTGGTACCCAACGGATTTTTTGCGGGTTTTTAAAATATTGAATTACTTTGTGTTCTTAATAATATATTTTTTTAATTAAATAATTTATTTTTAATTGCTAGCTGTAGTTTTCACATTTGTTTTTCTTTTGACATATACAATATGCAATGTATATATATACAGTACATAGATAACAAAATGTATGAAAGACTCAGTACCATATGTTTATTTTTTCATATAAATATAATTAAAACGAGTTCTTCCATTCATAATTATAATAATCTAAGTTAGCCAACTCAATCGACAATAAACTAAAAAGTAATCACCAATCTTTGGTCATATTTTTTATGCTAAGTGTAATGAAAGTGATGCTTACAAAGCTCAAGTGGTGTAAGTGTAATGAAGAAGCAGGAAAGCTACTGAAGTTGCAGCAAACACTAGCTTATTTTGCTCCTCTCTTGTTTCTGATCATGTGAACTTAATCCAAATTTCTGTATTATAATTTTATTAACAAGTGTGATCAAAAAAATAATAATAATAGTCATGCAAAAAATCTTCAGTTGGGCAGGTTGCGGGCTGCGGCTGAGTGGGAGTGTGGAACTGTGGATTAGTGTTTTACGTTTAAGTTTTGTTAGTTGTTTTTATATGAAGGTTTTTTTATATTGTCCTAAAAATATTAATTAATAAAAAATAATATTGCGGGTATGCGGATACCCGCAGCAGATACCTGCATTTTTTTCTTAAATACCAAACCCGCACCGCAGCCGCAGCGGGTTCTGCTTTAAATTACCAAACCCGCACCGCACCCACCAATATATTTACCAAATCCTACCCATTGCGGGCGGGTTTTTGCGGGTTTGCGGGTAAAATTGCCATCCCTAGCCAAGTCCCAATCCCCTATACCATAAAAATGAAAACAGCCAGATTTATAATGCACAAAACAACTTCCATGAGGTACTAAAATGAAAATTCTTCAGAGCAACAAGTTAAAATACCAACAATGAAGTGAAACAAGATGTCTAATCATTTGAGTTGCACACAGTTTTCTTCATTATTACCCATAACTTTATGGACCAACCAAAACAAAAGTTAAGGATCTGAAGAAAAAAATTGTTGAAAGTACACATATGATAATGCGAGATATTTTCTATAGGATAAACAGAAATGAGTATATCAATGAAGCATATATCAAACAAAAGAAACCGAAAAAAAGCACAAGTAATTGGAGTACTGTCGCCAAAATATAGTACTTACTATAATGAACAGAACAGTTTGTTGTAGAGTACCGATAATTTTTACTTACATACATAGCAAGTTTGGAAATCATGATATCTAAAACTAATCTATTTACCTTTCCAGTTTCCTTGCCAATATTAAAATCAGCATACAAACAATGATCAATCACTACAAACATACTAATAATGGCCCTGTTTAATGTTTCTGAATAGCTATGGTTGAGGTTTGGCTTAAAACATTATTTTTACATTTATTGATCTGCTACATCCATCCTAAATGACCTAGTTCCGCTGCCCCACCAATCAACATGAATCATAGAGCTTATCTTTCAAATAACAGAACCAAGCCAACAATTCTTTTGCTGGAACAAAGACAATTGTTCTCAGCGCAAAATAACAGAGGACAAACTAAACTATTCAAAAGATACCATGAGCAATAAGTTACAACAACAGGGAAAAGAAACAAATGAAAAGAAATTCAATTACACAAGGCAACCAACAACTACAAACAAACAAAAGGGATGACACCAGGAAGACAAGACCACAATATCCTTTACAGTAAGCAAATAACCACCCTAAGACCCTCATTATACAATAATTAAGCATAAACAAAACAAGGCGTGTATTTGTATCAATTGCTCAAACCACCATCTAAATAAAAGATTTTTTTTCATTCGTGAACAAATAATCAATCAATCATCCACAGCATTGCATCTCTATCACTACAAAAACCATTAATGCAAAACCTGTATCCAAGCAAATTCACTATTACCTCAATGGCCTTGCTAGGCGCAACTCGAATGACATTAACGAGATTACCCCTGAACAAGCCCTTCCACCCATCAGTCTGCATTATATTCTGAAACACCTCAGCTGTTGTATGTCCACTGCTTCCAACCATCAAATGCGTCCTTATAGTCTCCAATGGAGCCACAGCTGTCCTTGAAACTGCCCCGGCTATTGCTCCACTAAACAAACGCCGCAACGATGGATTGGCAATCTTGATTTTCAACTTTAGCCCACCCTTCTTCTTCTTCAAAGCCTTTTCACCTTCCGGTAACTCAACAATTCGTGCACTCTCCTGTAAAGATGGCACATACTTAACATACATATCACTGAATGAAGATTTTATGCCACCACTACCACCCCCATTCTTGTTGTCAGGTGAATTTGAAGAGTTTGGTGACACACCAAAATTCATTCCCATTTGCCCCACGCTTGCAAATAAGCCACCTGGTTGACATTGATATTGAAAGTTCTCTCCTTGAATGAAGTTCAATTGAGAGGCCAAATCACAGATTGAGAAGAACCCATCTCTGTTATCATCAAATAGTTGAATTCTCCCTCTTTTACCCATTGATTAAAAAAATCTTAAAAAAGAAACTAAAAACAAAACTCTCCTCAAATAATAAACTTTTCTATGATTTAGAAAATACCCAGATGATATTTTTCATGATTTTGAACAAAAGTGTTCCTTAAAATCCATTTTGACAAATGGGTATGCAAGTGATTATTAAAAAGAAACAATTTTGGACAAAAGAGTTCCCTAAAAACCCGTTTTTGACAAATGGGTATGCCAGATAACTGACAAATGAATATGCGATAGCAGAAGGCGGTGAAAACAAGAGAAGAGAGCCAAACAAAAAAAAAAAAGAAGGGAAACTTGAGAGAGAGCTTCTAACAAAGTGAGAGAGAGGGAGATGGAATTAGCTAAAACGGGATAATCTCTCTCTTGCTCTCCGTTCTCTCAAATCTGTGTTTGGTTTGTTGTTTATATAAATATTGAAAGGTGGTTTTGGTTTTGGGTTCTTGTAATTTTAAAAATTTTAAAAAAATGTCAAGGCATCATACAATTACATGAAGATATACTAATTTTTGTAATATAATCAAAATATTTTGTTATCTTGTTTATTTGATATATGATGAAAGGATTTTTTTGAGAAACACAAATTGATTGTTTGGTTTTTGGTTTAACACCACTTAAATTTGGTTTGTTTGTTTTGTTTTTTTTTTTTAAATGTAAATGGAAAGAAATTAAAGAGGAATAAAAAAGGAATGTAGATGTAAAATTCTTTTCCAACCCACCCACCTACCTTATATTCTCCCGAAAAGTAAAGAGAAATGCACTGAATATGGTAAGAGCATTTATCCTCCCACCCCCTCTGACACATGCTCCCCATGTCCCTCCTCCCCAAATTCCAAAAATCTCTCATTCTTTAATACAAATCTCCCCTCCCCAAATCTCTCTTTATATATATTATTAATTTAAAAATAACAATATACTATTTTATTTTATTATTTTATTTTATTTTATTTTATAATTTTTTTGCTAAATTTATATTTTTTACTCTTTATATATTTATTCATTTTTATTTGTTTAATAAATATTATAAATCTTGTATTTATATTTATTTATTTTATGTTCATTTATTCATTTAATTTTTTTGATTCTTTATTAATTTTTTTAACACTACTTTTGTACAATAAAAATATTCTCATGTATTTTAGAAAAATATATTTTAAAAGAATAGTACAATTAATAATATAAAAAGTTACACTTAAAATATAAAAACAAAAATTCTAATATATGTTGCGTTCAAAATCTCATTCTGTCGCACTTGGTGATATACCCAATACTTCGTACCATAATTGATTATGAATCATATAACGAGTTACACAATCTTTAATAAAGCAAATTTCTCTACTTTCAGAATTAAAAAATATATGAGATTTATTAACGGATAGGCTATCAAAAAATATAAATATAAAAATTTTATTAAATGATAAAAAAAACATAAAATAAATAAGAAATTTATAATATTTATTAAATAAATAAAAAGAATAGATATATAAAGAGTAAAAAAATATAAATTTAAAAAAATTATTTATAAAATTAAAATATTAATTAATAAAATAAAATAAGTATTTATTTATATATTAATACATATACATAATGTAATTGATTTTGAAGAAGAGGGTAAAAATATAATTTACAAAGGAGACAAGGGAAATTTGTCAGGGAGGTGGGAGGATCAATTTTCATATGGTAAAGGCAGGATTCACCAACTTTAATGAAAAATAGTTTATTGAGATAGTTCCCATACCACACCATTTAGTAGTTAATTTCTAAGAAAAAAAAAAAAAAAACTAAACTTCTTAGAGTCCAATATGTTTAACTGAGGCCCAAATTCATCTTAACAAAGCCCAATTCCCAGCTCTTGCAGCTGCATCCCAAAGACTTCTTAGACCAAACCCCATTACTTAATCAACCCCATTGTAAATTTTAAAATACTTTTTTCCTCTCATGTTTAATTTCCATTTTATCCTTAATTTTCAGTCTTTCTCATTTTTTAATTATTATTATTATTTTTTTCACGTCATTCTTCTTCTTATATATATTTTTTGAATTCTTTCTTCCTTTTCTTTATTCTTTTCTGTAAGGAAAAAACGTTTAACTCATTAGTAAAATATTGAAAGTGGTGATTAATTTAAGGGAAGCAAATACTCAATTTTATTTTTAATTCTAGCTCATTAAAAAAAGAATAAAAGTGGTAATTAATTTTTTATGCTTTGATGGTTAATTCTAAGGCAA
Organism: Zanthoxylum bungeanum; assembly: GCA_019454045.1. NCBI lineage: Eukaryota > Viridiplantae > Streptophyta > Magnoliopsida > Sapindales > Rutaceae > Zanthoxylum > Zanthoxylum bungeanum. Next base: position 16,264 of record SKCR01044625.1, read on the forward strand.
TGCTAATTCTTCAACAACCAGTGTGGATGCTGGATTTCGGCCGAGGTCCACAATCAGAATTTGTTGGTTGGGGGCATTAACGATCTTGCAAAACAAAGGTAGAGTGAGCGGGAGCAGACTACCCACCGGTGTGGTGTGTGCCAAGGCACCCCGACGCTCAAGTCAGTAGTATGAAATGAGCAGTAAACAAGTAAAATGTGAAAGCAAGACTCGTTATTACCTTATCTTTCTTTGGGTGGCCGTGAGGGCGGTGACAAGTGTTTAGGGAATGAGGAATTCTGAGAGCTTGTGTAAGAGAATAGAGACTTGTATGAGAGTGGAGAAGCTTGAATGCTTTGGGTCTTGAATTGCGTTGTTATTTATAGATGAAAAGGATCATCTTTGGCAGCTGGCATAATTCCCACAACGCGCCCAGACACTTGATAAAAAGTTTGAGCATGTGAGAATATGCTTTGTGTTAGGCAAAGTGGGGAAAAATGATTGATATAATTAATAGATTTTGTCCTTAAGCTTCTAGCTTAATTGTAATCCAATAATACTGAATTCTTTGGGCTTGGTCTTTACTTTCGGGCCTTGCATACTGTTGGGTTTGAGGTGAAAATACGGTTTTGCCATCAGACCAATTTTGGTCCATACAGTTTGTCTCATACTCTCTAAGTTAAAATGTCTTTTGATTTAGAGAGTATTTCTATATATGTGTCGTATGAAACAAAATGTAAGAGCATGTGCCAAGAATGCAGGCTGTAAGCATTACCTCATGTCGTCTGTTGTCAATATACGGTTCAACATGGTTGCCAAAGTTTCTTATATGGTTCATGTTTAAGGAACTTGATTCGACATGATTCCATATAAGTTCTCTGGTAGACTGAACTTGAGGAAGACTTAGGAGCACATGACTTGAGTCGTCTGGACCGAGAGTAGTCCATGTCTTCTATTTGACTCGACAAAAGTCTATAAGGGATGTTCCTTGTCGATTGAACCATATAAAAGTTCAGGAGTAATTTCATTCGACATTGTCGTATGAACCGTAGGAGGTTCATTTCTTCAAATGACTCGACGTGAGTCTTATAGGGATGTCCCCAGTCGACTGAATCAGATAAAGTTTCAGGATTATCATTCATTCGACAATCGTCGTATGAAACATAGGAGGTTCAAATCGTCAAATGACTCGACGTGAGTCTATGGGGGATGTCCTCAGTCGACTGAAACAGATGAAGTTTCAGGAGTATCATTACAAACGACATGCGTCATCTGGACTATGAAAGTCCAAGTCTTAAACTTGACTCGACATGAGTCGCGGGGGATGTCCCCGGTCGACTGAACAATATAAAGGTTCAGGAGTTCATGTCATACGACATATGTCGTCTGGACTATGAAAGTCCCAGTCTTCAACTTGACTCGACATGAGTCATGTGGGATATTCCCGGTCGACTGAACACGATGAAGGTTCAGGAATATCATTCTTTTGACAAGTGTCGACTGAATCAGAAGAAGGTTCGGGAATATCATTCATTCGACAAGTGTCGACTGATTCAGAAGAAAGTTCATGAATACCATTCATTCGACAAGTGTCGACTGAACCAGAAGAAGGGTCAGGTCTTCTACTTAACTCGATATGAGTCTATGGGGTATTCCCCAGTCGACTGAACTAAATGAAGGTTCATGAGTAAAGTTCATTCGACAAGTGTTGACTGAATCAGAAGAATGTTCAGGAGTACTTTTCATTCGATAGATGTCGACTGGATAGAAGAAGTACAGGTCTTCTACTTGACTCGTCATGAGTCTCATTGGGGATGTCCCCGGTCGACTGAACCAAATTAAGGTTCATGAGTACCTTTCATTCGACAAGTGCTGACTGAACCAGAAGAAGGTTCATTTGTACCTTTCATTCGACAAGTGTCGTCTAGAACGAAGAAGTTCAGGTCTTCAATGTGACTCGACATGAGTCTCATGGGAGATGTCCCCGTTCGACTGAACCAAATTAAGGTTCAGGAGTACCTTTCATTCGACAAGTGCCGACTGAACCAGAAGAAGGTTCATTTGTACCTTTCATTCGACAAGTGTCGTCTGGGAAGTGTCACTGCTATATGTATATTATCAAACATAGTTCCTGGTCAAGATTTGCTAACAAGGGTCGGTTAGTCAAATCCGTTGAGACCAGTACATGTCGTATATCGAGACTTGGTCCGATGGTTTATCCCAATGAACCATGAGTCTGGGGAGACTCGTATAGACGTGTAGGTGTTTATAGTGTATAAACACTGAACGGCTCACCGAAGATTCTTAATGGATGGTACACCAACGTCAATAAGAATCTTCTCGGGTTGAGTAGCATAGTGGTCCTTCGACTTGAGATACCACTGTGGATGTATGAGACATCCTCCACACTTTGATGACATTCACGTCACCGATCTATTTAGATCAGACCTCCGCCTGTTCGTTGGGTGTGGATTGATCCTCAGGATATCCTGTGTGTGTCAAGATAGGATCCGTCAGTTCTGTGTACAGAGCATATGTAGTCCATATATAATTAGCAGTCTGTTAAATCTGTGGCCACAATATACTTCGGAAGTAAGTTCCGAATGTTATTTAGAGATTGCTAATAGATACGTCGACGGGATAATACCTATAGAGATTTGACGTTTACATCTATATCTCTGGTATTATCCGGATACCTGTGACGGAGGGATTATACGTATGCAATGACCTCGACCTGTATGATTCAGCTAGATTATTCGTGATCGTCATAATCTACGGGTGGATAGATTATGGACACGAAATTGGATTTCGTGACGGATATACCTGAATCTAGAGAGTCTCAATAATGAAACATACTCGTAGAGCACTAGAGCAACATTTATGAATAATGATGATTATTTATAAATCGTTTAAACGTTAAACGAAAAACTACATGCGAACGGGCCGAACCGTCATTTCCTAATTAATGTGTATTTGTATTTAATATATGATATTATTAAATACACATTAATAAATAGTCAAATAAAGGTATTTGACATATATCATTAATATATGTATTTGAGATATTTAAAGTAAATATAATACATATGTTTGATATATTTGTATTTAATTAATTATTTAATTATTTAATTGTTAAATGATTAATATAATTAAAATATAAATATATCACAAATGATAAAGTTAAGAAATGATTATAAGTGTAAATGTTTGACTTTACATTAAGGGAAAAGGTTGTCAAATTGATTTTGACTTCTTAAGATATTTGTTCAAAATTGTTTGAAAAATGAAAATATATTTTTCCTTTATTTTTTGCTAAATTCGGCCATACACTTAAAATATAAGAGTTATATTTTTCTTAGTTGCATTTGTTGACTTAATTAAATATCTAATAAAGTGTTATTAGGATATTTATGCAAGTTGACTAAATGTAAAGTGAAATGAAATTTCTAATTACAAAACTAGTATTTCCTTTAGTGAATTTCGGCCAAGGCCATTATGATACAAGTATATATTGTTTTTTCATTTCATTCTTCTTAACCTAATACACTTTAAAAGAAAACTCCATTAATGGAAACCAAAGAAAGCTTGTGAGAAAGAAAGAAGAAACCAAAGAAAGCTTGGATTTTAGTAAGTTTCTCCAACTTACTATTAGAAAGGAAAATGTTCCTTAGGATCTAGGCTTTAACATATGATGTTCTTAGGTTATTTATTTCTTTATTCTTTGTGTTTTTGATGATGGAAGTTTTGGCGAAAGTGTAGAGCATGTATGATGAAGGAAGCTTATGGCTATTGTAGTAATAAGTGTTCTTTTAAGGTTTTGGAAACCTTGTTGCTAATCTAGAGTTGTTGACCCACTCTTAGATGACCTATATTTGATCTTGAGTTGTTTAATTGTGTTGAGACTTTGATTGGATGGAAGAAACATGATTGAAGTATTGGATTTAACCAATTTGGTCTAATTTGTCCAATTTGAAGAAATTGAAAAATTAGGGTTCATGACCACTTCCAAATTTGGGGATTTTCATATATGTTGTGCATTTGGATGTGTATATGATGCATATAAAGTTTCATGTTCATTGGATTGCATCTTGATGTGTTTTGATGCATGAAATCACAAAGTGCACAATTATGCACCTTGGAGGGGCTCTCGGCCAAGGATGGACTTTTGGGGATTTTGGTGCTTTTGGTGTTTTGATGTTTTGAGCATGCTAAGTTCATCTTAGAAATGATTTAGAATCATTCAAAATCGATTAGATCAATTTCGGACTAAAATGGACTAAATACCAAATATAAGGGCAATTCGGTAAATTCACTTGAATATGATTCATTTGAATTTTATTTCATAATTTGATTATTGGATAATTAAATAAATATTTTTATTTAATTAATCCGAGAAAAAGTTTTGAAATCGGAAAATTTGATTTTCCACTACTTCCGCTGCGTTACCGATATTCCCCCTTAAAACTCTAACAAAATGGTATCAGAGCGAGTGTGATTCTAGGCCTCCATAAAATGATTAGCTTATTTTATTCAATGTTTAATCATATTTTCTTGACTTTATACATGCATGTTATAATCTAATTTGATTAGATTTAGGGTGTATGACACTTAATGGAATATCCCCGCTTAATAAGGTTTTAAAGTAACTAATATTTGGAATACTTGTTTCTTGGTCCGTCTTGTCAACACGGTTTATAAATATCTTTTCGTTGAATACATCTGAGACCATGCCTCTGCCGTGAGGATGTAGCTGATAGAAATTTATTTATGCCGAATGTATATTAGATACTAGATAAATTCAAGCGAAAGCGGAATCCTGAACGTGCCCTAGCTGTCAGGGTTACGCAAGTAACTTGAGTTTATCATTGAAAATTTTAACCTTGGTACGTCTCCTTGTGGGCCTGCCTTAGCAGCGACAACGAGAAACGACCAGACCAGAACCTCGAAGTCACTAGTGAGTGATTGACAATGAGTTGTCTACCTGTGAATATACGTAGGCGAGACCGTGCCTCTGCTGTGAGTCGAAATATATTCATGGGGTCCACTTCCCATTATGGAATTCGATTTAATTATTGAATTCTCGTTTTTCCGTTGGGGATTACTGTTGGGGTTGGTGCTCAGAGCGCCAATTCCCAGTTGTATTTCTGTTAAATACTTCTGTAAAACATTATTATTATGAATAATATATGCAGTTTCTATAATATAATATATTTTTCTATATGGTAAAGACGTAATGACCCTAGAATGATTAGTCATGATACAATTGCAAAAGCGTCGCAACGGACATTGAGATGTATCATGGTGTTGTCATTCTCAGACAATTCCTGGTCAAGGTTTACACTACTTGGTCAGTATAGTAAACCCGTTGAGACCGGTACATGTCGTATACTGGAATATATGATTCCAATGGTTTCTCAATGAACCATAAGTCTTGGAGACTAGTATAGACGTGTAGGTGTTTATAGCGGATAAACACTGAACGACTCACTGAAGATTCTTAATGGATGGTACACCAGCGTCAATAAGAATCTTCTTGGGTTGAGTAGCACTTGTGATTCTTAGACTTGAGATGCCATTGTGGGCACATGAGACATCTTCTACACTTAGACGGCAGTCACGTCACCGATCTATTTAGATCAGACCTCCGCCTGTTCGTTGGGTGTAGATAGATCCTCAGGGTGTCCTATGTGTATCAAGATAGGATCCGTCAGTTCTGTGTATCTGAGCATAGGTAGTCCATATGATTAGCAATCAGATAAAACCATGGGCCCGTGGTAAAGTTTAGAAGCTAGTTCTAAACATTCTTTTGAGATTGCTAATAGAATAGTCGACTGGATAATCCCGATAGAGATTTGACGTTTACATCTATATCTCTGGGATTTATCCGGATACCTATGACGGAGGAATTATACATTTGCCATGACCTCGACCTGTATGGTTCAACGAGATTATCCGTGATCGTCATAATCTACGGGTGGATAGATTATGGACACGAATTTGATTTCGTGACGGATATACCTGAACCTAGAGAGTCTCAATAATGAAACATACACGTTGAGCACTAGAGCAACATAAATAAATAATATTGATTATTTATAAAGTCGTTTAATGGTTAAACGCAAGATACATGCTAAAGAGACTAGATAGTCATTTGCTTAATTATTGTGTATTTACATTTAATACTTGATTAATTTAAATACACATTAATTAATAGTCAAAATGAGTTATTTGACTTATTTCCTAAATGAATATATGTTTTTAATATTTAATGTAAATATTATACATATATTTAATATATTTGTATTTGATTAATTAATTAATTAATTAATTGTTAAATGATTAAATTAATTAAAATATAAATATCTTACATTAGGATATTTAAAGTTAATGATGTTAGTTGCAATTGTTGACTTAAATAAATATCTAATAAAGTTGTTATTTAGATATTTAGGCAAGTTGACCAAATTGACTTGAAATGAAATTGAAATTAATTTCCTTGTTTTTGCCTTAGTCATTTTCGGCCAAAGGCCACTTTGAACAAGTATAAATTGATTTTCATTTCATTTAACACTTAACCTAATACACTTTACCAAATAAACTTCATTGAAGAAGGCTAAAGAAAGCTTGAGAAAAGAAAGACATATCAAAGATAGCTTGGAATTTAGTAAGTTTTTCAAACTTGCTATTAGAGAGGAAATTGTTCCTTAGGTTCTAGGCTTCAACATGTGATGTTCTTAGATTATTTCTTTCTTTATTTCTTTGTGTTTTTGTTGATGGAAGTTTGATAGAAGTGTTGAGCATGTATGGTGAAGGAAGGTTGTGACTATTGTAGTTGTAAACTTTCTTTTAAGGTTTTTTGAAACCATGTTGCTAATCTAGAGTTATTGACCCACTCTTAAATGACCTAGATTTGATCTTGAGTTGTTTCATTGTGTTGAGACTTGGATTGGATGGAAGAATGATGATTGAAGTAATTGATTTAATGTATTTGGTCTAATTTGTCCAATTTGTGGAAATTGAAAAATTAGGGTTCTTAACTAATTCCAAATTTGGGGATTTTCATATATGTTGTGCATTTGGGTGTGTATATGATGCATATAAAGTTTCATGTTGATTGGATTTCATTTAGATGAGTTTTGAAGCATGAAATGACCAAATGGTCAAATTTGGCACCAAATGGTGCTCTCGGCTTTGTGAGGCATAATTGGGGATTTTGGTTGCTTTGGTGTTTTGATGTTTTGAACATCATAAGTTCATCTTAGAAATGATTTAGAATCATTCAAAATTGATTAGATCAATTTCGGACTAAAATGGACAAAATACCATATAAGGGTAATTTGGTAATTTCACTTGAATATGATTCATTTGAAATTTTGTTTCATAATTTGATTATTGGGCAATTAAATAAATATGTTTATTTAATTAATCCAAGAAAAATTTTTGAAATCTGAAAATCGGATTTTCACCGCTTCCGCTGCGTTACTGGATTCACCCCCTAATAACCCCTACAAAATGGTATTAGAGCGAGTCTGATTCTAGGCCACTTAAAATGATTAGCCTTCATTGAATCAATGTTTAATCATGTTTTCTTGACTTTGTGCATGCTTATTAGGATCTAAACTGGTTAGATTTAGGGTGTATGACACTTAGCGGAAAATCTCTAATAATAAGGTTTGAATGTAATTATGTATTTGATGCATGTTATATGGTCCGTCTTGTCAATACGGTTTATGAATACTTCTTTGTGACTACATCCGAGACCGTGCCTCTGCTGTGAGGATGTAGCCGATAAAGATTTATTTATACCGGATGTATATCAGATACTAGGTAAATTCAAGTAAAAGCGGAATTCTGAACGTGCCCTAGCTGTCAGGATTACGTAAGTAACTTGAGTTTATCATTGACGAGTTTAACCTTGGTACGTCTCCTTGTGGGCCTGCCTTCGCAGCGACAACGAGAAACGGCCAGAACCGGATACTTAGGAGTCATTAGTGAATGATTGACAAATGAGTTGTCTACCTGATGAATATACTTTTAATTCACTGCACACATTTTTGATATGTTATCTGACTTGACTCTTGGTTGCAGTTATTCTAGAATAGGTTCTAGATACTACTAGACTAAGATATTATTAGATTGGTCTAAACCATCGGGAACTATTTTTCCGATTTTCTTAAAAAATAAAGATGGTTAATGACTTAGTTTCTAAGTCATGATAGATAATCTAGATAGATATCACTTTTAGGATATAATACTTTAGAGAGAATAGTTTCTTATGCAGTAAGAATTGACTTGAATTAGTTCATATCTCGAGATTCTTGACTTGCATTAAGAAAGCCCCATTAGGTATTTGTTTATCTAGTAATGACGTTTCTTAGCTTTAATTACCTTTAGAGGCAATGTGTCCGACACGATTTGCTAATCAATTATTTGCAATTGTTGTGAATAGTTGAATGCAAATAGTAAAGCTAAAGAAAAGAGATGTGTATAATTGTGTATAGAAAATATCGATTTTCACAAATACTACAACTATAGGTATTAGATACCAGATCTCCCGTCTAGTTATTTAAAAATATTAGTTAACGATTGTTTTGATATTTGATATCGGAACTTGCGACTATTTGATAGTTGCTTGTTCTTAATAAACAATTTTTATATATTTTAAATATAACTAGTAGTGTCATTGACGTAAAGATAAACATTAAGAAAAATTATTCGGTAAAAGTAAATAATTTAGAACGGTGCTTTATGAGTTTAATCACTTAAGCATTAGATGCTTATTCCGTATGGTAAATGATGGTTTGATACTAGATCACACCACACATCCTTATCCATTTAACGAATATTTTATTCAGGAAGGTGATTAAGATCTCGTTTAACCAATGATTGTCATTGGACCACCAAATTTATTTAACTGATACATTGGATGTATGTAGTTTAATAAATAATAATTACTTAAGGTAGTTTTCTTTATTTCGTAACTTTGTTGATGAATTGTCATAACTTAGTTACGTGTTTCTGAAGGAACACATATTGAAAGTCTTGAAAGTATCAAGAACTTTCAATCTGTTCTGATGAAACGAAGATTGAACATTTTGACATGTTCAAATATATTCAATCTAAAGTATTTTGAAAACTTGATCCTTAAAATTCATTACATGTCTTTGAACTGTTCAAAGATCTTTGATACGATCAAACATTTGAATTTAAAGCAATTAGTTCTAAGGTTATACAGTGAATATGATTCATATTCAATATTATTCTTCCACGATTCCATCTTGATGGAATTGAGTAGTGGGAGCAGTCGAATCTTATATGATTTGATTCGTTTGATATTGAATGTTACTGAATTAGTTTCAATACTCTTGGGGATATGCTCCAGTAACACTAATACATCTCTTTAATTAATGTTTCATTAATTTCTACAGTTACATATATGATATGTATAGGTAGAAAATCCAAATCTTGAAAAGTTTAAGATTTGAATGTTTCTTTTATATAATAGTTATATAATGGAAATTACTTACACCTTGGAGGTATAAGTAAAAGTTTATCGTTTATTCTGTTTAATAGAATATTGTATTCTATTTAATAGAATATCTTTCCTACGATCCTAAGTAATAAAATTGTTTTATTACTTGGTGTGTAACATCTGATGTTAATTATTGTAGAAAAAGACTTGACTTATTGAAGTCAAATGTGAGAATGATAAATTATAAATGGAACTACGTAATTAATAAGATGAAACACCCCTTATACATCTTCTATATAAGTCTAATAGGATATCAGAATCATTTACGAGTATTTGATACTTAATGGTTCTGCTGTTTTCTTATTGAAGAAAATTATCCTATAACTTATAATAGAAGCGATATTTGATATCGATTCTGGAAGTTCACCATTGAACCATAGATCTAAGATTGTTCATAGCTTAATACGATCAAGTTTTGAACTTGATTAAGCTTTCATTATGAATTAGTTCATAAAATGTGCTAATTGTTTGCGCAGCGAAAGCATTGTGAGCTTATTAAAGGTTTGACCTTTACAGTATGACAGTGAGAAAAGTTATACTCAGCAATCTATTGTAGATTCTGAGAAAACTTATCTCTAGTCACACTAAATGAACAATTAGAGAAATATTGGTTAATGTTAATATGAAACTGTACATTTTAACTAAAGAATGCAAAGTGGCGTTTTTGAATGACTTATTCAGATAAGAGGTCAGTTGTGATTTCTTTGTTTAAAGAGTTCATTCTGGAAGTGCCCTAGAGTTTGTGTTCTGTTGAGATCGCAGTTTTGTGCTAGCTTACAGAGCCTATTGTAGACTCGGATAAGTCTTCCAGAAATATGTGTTCTCTATTTTTGATATTGTCAGATTGTTTGACCTTGTCAAAGTATATAGAATACATATGTGATAAAATGGTTAGTGGGAGCGTACAAATTACTTTCTAGTTTTATATATCCTAACAACATTATCATTATTATAGTGATAATGAGATGTTTGTGAGGTAAAAGGTTTACCTAAGTCTTATTTACTCCGTGAAAACAGTGGGAGTAGTCTCTGTTATATACGATATAAAGTTTTATATATAAGATATAAAACCAAGAGACTTGTGAGATACTCTTATTATTCGATGACAGTTAGTATAACTGTTGGACAGTTATAGTGTGTCTTATATAAAATATTCATCTTTCGTAAAGGATGATTCCTTTTTCGAAAGAGATATTGATTAGAATGTCTAACCAATCTTATGTATCATTTGATGATGACATAATAAATACTTTATAATGTGCGATTAAAAGATATTGATTTAATCGTAATTGTTACGAGTTATTTTGATATCCTATAGACCATAGGATGAATCTTGAAACACGTTCTTTGTGATCTTTGAGATATTAAGAACGAGTTTCTAATTCATGGAGAATACAGTCTGCAACCATTATGGTCATATTAGTTTTGAGACTAATTATGACGTTAGACAGTGTACGTCATAAAGAGTCACAAAAGATGCAGTGGGAGTGTCACGAAGGATTCTACTAACTGAGTAGAATTAGATGCAACTTATGAAGTATTGACTTATGAAGTTGTATAGTGACCTTATAAATTAGAAGTTTTATATTGGTGTTGTGCTTGCGGTTGTCCATATAGTATTTTGGATTTGATCCATAAATACTTGGACAACTTAGTAGCTGTAGCATAATACTGATGTAGCATCAGTGTCATATTAATGTATAATTTAGATTCTACAAAATATGAATGATGCTAACTATGGGAAACGATGGAGTTTGTTTGACAAACTCAATATGTCATAAGTGGACCAGCTTTTTGTTGCCTACCTCTTAAGTACTGGGTGAGCTTTTGAGAGCCATGATACGATACACATTGAGATGTGTATATGATACCGTGGATTGGCACTAGAGCAAGTGGGAGAAATTGTTGGGGTTGGTGCTCAGAGTGCCAATCCGGACCGTATTTATGTCTGACTCATGAATACGAACATCCCCTTATTCCATAATATTACTTATTTATGGTTGCACCTCTTGTTTTTATATACGTATTCGATCTTATTACGATTAGATTGAAACTAAATGTGGTTTAGTGATATGTATATATTAGACAAAGGCCCGATAATATATAATGCAGTACACAGTTACAAAGTTAGTTTGTAATTGGCATTGGGAAGTGTCACTGCTATATGTATATTATCAAACATAGTTCCTGGTCAAGATTTGCTAACACGGGTCGGTTAGTCAAATCTGTTGAGACCAGTACATGTCGTATATCGAGACTTGGTCCGATGGTTTATCCCAATGAACCATGAGTCTGGGGAGACTCGTATAGACGTGTAGGTGTTTATATATAGTATAAAAATGAACGTCTCACGAAGATTCTTAATGGATGGTACACCAACGTCAATAAGAATCTTCTCGGGTTGAGTAGCATAGTGGTCCTTTGACTTGATATACCACTGTGGATGTATGAGACATCCTCCACACTTTGATGACATTCACGTCACCGATCTATTTAGATCAGACCTCCGCCTGTTCGTTGGGTGTGGACCGATCCTCAGGATATCCTGTGTGTGTCAAGATAGGATCCGTCAGTTCTGTGTACAGAGCATAGGTAGTCCATATATAATTAGCAGTCTGTTAAATCTGTGGCCACAATATACTTCGGAAGTAAGTTCCGAATGTTATTTAGAGATTGCTAATAGATACGTCGACGGGATAATACCTATAGAGATTTGACGTTTACATCTATATCTCTGGTATTATCCGGATACCTGTGACGGAGGGATTATACGTATGCAATGACCTCGACCTGTATGATTCAGCTAGATTATTCGTGATCGTCATAATCTACGGGTGGATAGATTATGGACACGAAATTGGATTTCGTGACGGATATACCTGAATCTAGAGAGTCTCAATAATGAAACATACTCGTAGAGCACTAGAGCAACATTTATGAATAATGATGATTATTTATAAATCGTTTAAACGTTAAACGAAAACTACATGCGAACGGGCCGAACCGTCATTTCCTAATTAATGTGTATTTGTATTTAATATATGATATTATTAAATACACATTAATAAATAGTCAAATAAAGGTATTTGACATATATCATTAATATATGTATTTGAGATATTTAAAGTAAATATAATACATATGTTTGATATATTTGTATTTAATTAATTATTTAATTATTTAATTGTTAAATGATTAATATAATAAAAATATAAATATATCACCAAATGATAAAGTTAGGAAATGATTATAAGTGTAAATGTTTGACTTTACATTAAAGGAAAAGGTTGTCAAATTGATCTTGACTTCTTAAGATATTTGTTCAAAATTGTTTGAAAAATGAAAATATATTTTTCCTTTATTTCTTGCTAAATTCGGCCATACACTTAAAATATAAGAGTTATATTTTTCTTAGTTGCATTTTTTGACTTAATTAAATATCTAATAAAGTGTTATTAGGATATTTATGCAAGTTGGCTAAATGTAAACTGAAATGAAATTGAAATTACAAAACTTGTATTTCCTTTAGTGAATTTCGGCCAAGGCCATTATGATACAAGTATATATTGTTTTTTCATTTCATTCTTCTGAACCTAATACACTTTAAGAGAAAACTCCATTAATGGAAACCAAAGAAAGCTTGTGAGAAAGAAAGAAGAAACCAAAGAAAGCTTGGATTTTAGTAAGTTTCTCTAACTTACTATTAGAAAGGAAAATGTTCCTTAGGATCTAGGCTTTAACATATGATGTTATTAGGTTATTTATTTCTTTATTCTTTGTGTTTTTGATGATGGAATTTTTGGTGAAAGTGTAGAGCATGTATGATGAATGAAGCTTATGGCTATTGTAGTAATAAGTGTTCTTTTAAGGTTTTGGAAACCTTGTTGCTAATCTAGAGTTGTTGACCCACTCTTAGATGACCTAGATTTGATCTTGAGTTGTTTCATTGTGTTGAGACTTTGATTGGATGGAAGAAACATGATTGAAGTATTGGATTTAACCAATTTGGTCTAATTTGTCCAATTTGAAGAAATTGAAAAATTAGGGTTCATGACCAATTCCAAATTTGGGGATTTTCATATGTTGTGCATTTGGATGTTTATATGATGCATATAAATTTTCATGTTCATTGGATTGCATCTTGATGTGTTTTGATGCATGAAATCACAAAGTGCACAATTATGCACCTTTGAGGGGCTCTCGGCCAAGGATGGACTTTTGGGGATTTTGGTGCTTTTGGTGTTTTGATGTTTTGAGCATGCTAATTTCATCTTATAAATGATTTAGAATCATTCAAAATTGATTAGATCAATTTCGGACTAAAATTGACTAAATACCAAGTGTAAGGGCAATTCGGTAAATTCACTTGAATATGATTCATTTGAATTTTATTTCATAATTTGATTATTGGAGAATTAAATAAATATGTTTATTTAATTAATCCGAGAAAAATTTTTGAAATCGAAAAATTTGATTTTCACCGCTTCCGCTGCGTTACCGATATTCCCCCTTAAAACCCTAACAATCACAACCCCAGATAAATGACTTAGTTACGACACATATTTACGGGTAGTAAAAACTTAAATAAAATAAAAGACATAAAGTAAATTTCTGGAAATTAAATTGCTGAAAGTAAATTGCCGAAAAATAAATTGTTGAAAAGTAAATTGTTGAAAAGTAAATTGCTGAAAAGTAAATAAAGTAAAAGTGCAATAAAAAAAAATGCTAGGGTTAGAGGATCCACGTTTATTATTACTATTTTAGATATCTCCATTAATATAATATATTAATTTTGCGTGATAATTACCAACCAGCCATATAGGCGGTATCCTGATTAAGTCAAATTAATAATTAATTACCTACCGACCAACCAGGTGGTATCCATGCTTAGTCAGGTTAAAACCAATTTATAATTAATTACCAACCGACCAATATGGCGGTATCCTCGTTAAGTCAAGTTTTAAATAGTTATTATATTATAATTAAGGGAGATTAATCTAAATAGCAATAATAAAAGCTTTACTTTTTACCCCAGCAAGGGGGAGTTACCTCATTATTGCGTAAAAAGTAAAAAGTGAAAAGTAAAGAAATGAAAGTATTGTGCGTAAAAGTAAATTGCAGAAAGTAAATACTAAAAAGTAAAGAAAAGAAAGTGCGAAAGCGGAAATTAATTACTGAAAGCTGTAAATAAACAAACAAGATAAAATCTTCTAAGTTATTCTTAAGGAATTTCAAAGAAGAAAGTATCTTGTTTACAAATGAAATAGCTTGGTATTTATAGGCAAAATTTTACCTAAATCAAGTCATCCACCAAATCCATTATTAATTGCTCCACTAATTGCTCCACTAATTGATCCACCAAATCCATTATTAATTTTTCCACTAATTGCTCCACTAATTGCTATCATGTTTGGTGGGAGTTTGACTATTTTTATTATTTATTTATTTATTTGCTTTGAAAATGACTTTAATAATTACACATAACACACTTCTGGATGTTTCATCAATTTCGGTCATGAAATCTTCAGAATTAGAAATTATTTTATTCTTTAAAGTTAAAGATCGTTGAGTCTTCTTTAATATGGAACTTTAATCAGCTCAATCCGATATCGGAGTAAAAAGTTATGCCAAAAATACGACAGATGTACAAAACTGGAATTTCCAAAACCGCAATTCGTTAAAACGCCCTTTCAAGTTTCCAATCTCCAAAATTAATATGTCAAGTCCAATATTTACCCTTATTTGACCCACATTTCGTCCTAAATGATTTCATTGAGTCCCAATATTATTCTATCTACAAAATAAATTAAAACATATCAAAACGTTCATCAAACCCGAGAAACTAAACAAAATATTAAGTAAAAGGGGCAGTAAATATTGATATATTTTCCGCTCATCAATGTACACATATTCTCTGTCCGTCAATTCCATAATTGAATGAAGTTACATACTCTCATGCCTCGAAAACCATAAAATCATACTTTGAAAATGTTTTATCTCAATCATAGCTTAAAGCATAACTGTCATGTAATAATTGTGGTAAAATCATCTAACGCCCTAAAAGCGTGAAAATAAGTCCGATAGGAAAATACGAAATGAAAATCCAGTAAAAGATAAAATGTCCACTCACTAATATCAGAATTCTGCTAGTCTTTCTTTACTTTGCTGGTGAAACTTGTGGTTCCTGAGATGATCTATCATTGGAAAAACTAGATTAGAAATGGACTAAGAAATGCACTACGGAATCGGATTTAAATTGGCTTATTCAAGTAAGTGTTATCACTCTGAAGGCATCGTACATATATCATGATGTAAACGAGTTGATACGGGACTTATAGGGTAGCCCCTAACGCGTTCGGGTGAAACTGAAATGGTTAGAAACGAATTTAGGGAAATTTTTAACCTCACGTCGCGACGCAGGTTTGGGCGCGTCGCGACGCGTGCTTTCCAGAAGCGTACCCCAACTTTTACCTTGCGCGTCGCGACGCGTAACACACCAGAGGCATCCTGGGAATTCCTATATCGCGTCAGATAACATATCAAAATATGTGTGTAATAAATAAAAGTTTAATTCTATCTACTATAGAATAAGGAAACAAACAAGCGGCAATTTCCATAATAACATACACTGCCTAAATTATGGAATATTTTAAACTTAGCAGTGCCTCCCACTATTTTTACGTAATGCCGTAATCCCCAACGGAAAGACGAGAATTCAATAATTAAATCGAATTCCATAATGGGAAGAGGACCCCATGAATATATTTCGACTCACAGCAGAGGCACGGTCTCGCCGACGTATATTCACAGGTAGACAACTAATTGTCAATCACTCACTAGTGAATCCAAGGTTCCGGTCCTGGCCGTTTCTCGTTGTCGCTGCGAAGGCAGGCCCACAAGGAGACGTACCAAGGTTAAACTTGTCAATGATAAACTCAAGTTACTTGCGTAACCCTGACAGCTAGGGCACGTTCAGGATTCCGCTTTCGCTTGAATTTATCTAGTATCTAATATACATTCGGCATAAATAAATTTCTATCAGCTACACCCTCACAGCATAGGCACGGTCTCGGATGTAGTCAACGAAAAGATATTTATAAACCGTATTGACAAGACGGACCAAGAAACAAGTATTCCAAATACTAGTTACTTTAAAACCTTATTTAGCGGGGATATTCCATTAAGTGTCATACACCCTAAATCTAATCAAATTAGATTATACATGCATGTATAAAGTCAAGAAAACATGATTAACAAAATTGAATAAACACAGCTAATCATTTATGGAGGCCTAGAATCAGACTCGCTCTGAAACCATTTTGTGGGGGTTTTTAGGGGCTAAATCCGGTAACGCAGCGGAAGCGGCGGAAGATCGAATCTTCCGATTTCAAAACTTTTTCTCGGATTAATTAAATAAACATATTTATTTACATTCCAATAATCAAATTATGAAATAAAATTCAAATGAATCATATTCAAGTGAATTTACCAAATTACCCTTGCTTTGGTATTTCGTCCATTTTAGTCCGAAATTGATCTAATCAATTTTGAATGATTCTAAATCATTTCTAAGATGAACTTATCATGTTCAAAACATCAAAACACCAAAAGCACCAAAAATCCCAAATTTCTTATCCAAAGCCGTGAGCTCCATTAGGGGTGCCATTTGTGCACTTTGTCATTTCATGCATCAAAACACATCAAGATGTAATCCAATGAACATGAAAATTATATGCATCATATACACATCCAAATACACAACATATATGAAAAACCCCAAATTTGGAATTGGTCATAAATCCTAATAATTTTTCAATTTCATCAAATTGGACAAATTAGACCAAATTGATTAAATACAACACTTCAATCATCTTTCTTCCATCCAATCAAAGTCTCAACAAAATGAAACAACTCAAGATCAAATCTAGGTCATCTAAGAGTGGGTCAACAACTCTAGATTAGCAACAAGGTTTCCAAAACCACAAAAGAACACTTATTACTACAATAGCCATAAGCTTCCTTCATCATACATGCTCTACACTTTTACCAAACTTTTATCCATCAAAAACACAAAGAATAAAGAATAGAAAAACTCAAGAACATCACAAGATGTTGCCCACAACAAGAGGAACAAATTACTCTCTAATGGAAGGTTGGAAATACTTACTATTTTCCAAGCTTTTCTTGATTTTTCCTTTCTTTTCTCTCTAGCATCCTTGCTTGCTTTTAATGGAGTTTTCTTTAAAGTGTATTAGGTTAAGAATGAAATGAAATGAAATGAAAAACAATATACATTTTGTAATTTCAATTTCATTTCACTTTACATTTAATCAACTTGATAAAATATCTTAAAACACTTTATAGATATTTATATTAAGTCAACAAATGCAACTAAGAAGAATATAACTCTTATATTTAAGTGTTATGGCCGAAATTAAAAGAAAATAAAGGAAAAAGATATTTTTATTTTTCAAACAATTTTGAACAAATATCTTAAGAAGTCAAAATCAATTTGACAACCTTTTCCTTTAATGTAAAGTCAAACTTTACACTTATAATCATTTCCTAACTATATCATTTGGTGATATATTTATATTTAATTATATTAATCATTTAACAATTAAATAATTAAATAATTAATTAAATACAAATATATCAAATATATGTATTATATTTACTTTAAATATCTCAAATACATATATTGATGATATATGTCAAATACCTTTATTTGACTATTTATTAATGTGTATTTAATAATATCATAAATTAAATACAAATACACATTAATTAGGAAATGACGGTTCGGCCCGTTCGCATGTATTTTCGTTTAACGATTAAACGATTTATAAATAATCATCATTATTCATATTGTTGCTCTAGTGCTCTACGAGTATGTTTCATTATTGAGACTCTCTAGATTCAGGTATATCCGTCATGAAATCCATTTCATGTACATAATCTATCCACCCGTAGATTATGACGATCACAGATAAACTAGCTGAATCATACAGGTCGAGGTCATTGCATACGTATAATCCCTCCGTCACAGGTATCCAGATAATCCCAGAGATATAGATGTGAACGTCAAATCTCTATAGGTATTATCTCGTCGACGTATCTATTAGCAATCTCTAAATAACACTCGAACTTACTTCCGATGTATACTGTGGCCACAGATTTAACAGACTGCTAATAATATATGGACTACCTATGCTCTGTACACAGAACTGACGGATCCTATCTTGACACACACAGGATATCCTGAGGATCGATCCACACCCAACGAACAGGCGGAGGTCTGATCTAAATAGATCGGTGACGTGACTGCCATCTAAGTGTGGAGGATGTCTCATACATCCACAGTGGTGTCTCAAGTCGAAGGACCACTATGCTATTCAACCCGAGAAGATTCTTATTGACGTTGGCGTACCATCCATTAAGAATCCTCGGTGAGCCGTTCAGTGTTTATCCACTATAAACACCTACACGTCTATACGAGTCTCCATAGACTCATGGTTCATTGGGATAAACCATCGGACCAAGTCTCGATATACGACATGTACTGGTCTCAATGGATTTGACTAACCGACCCGTGTTAGCAAATCTTGACCAGGAACTATGTTTGATAATATACATATAGCAGTGACACTTCCCAATGTCAATTACAAACTAACTTTGTAACTGTGTACTGCATTATATATTATCGGGCCTTTGTCTAATATATACATATCACTAAACACACATTTAGTTTCAATCTAATCGTAATCAGATCGATACGTATATAAGAACAAGAGGTGAACAACACATAAGTAATATATATAAGTAATATTATGAATAAGGGGATGTTCGTATTCATGAATCAGACATAAATACGGCCCGGATTGGCGCTCTGAGCACCAACCCCAACAATTTCTCCCACTTGCTCTAGTGCCAATCCACGGTATCATATACACGTCTCAATGTGCATCGTATGCACATGGCCCCAAAAGCTCACCCAGTACTTAAGAGGTAGGCAACAAAACAAGTCCGCTATGAAATATTGAGTTTGTCAAACAAACTCCATCGTTTCCCATAGTCAGCATCATTCATATTTTGTAGAATCTAGATTATACATTAATATGACTCTGATGCTACACAGTATTGTGCTACAGCTACTGAATTGTCCAATTATTTAAGGATCAAATCCAAAATACTATAAAGACAACCGCAAGCACAATAACAATTCAAAAACTTCTAATTTAAAAGGTCACTATGCAACTTCATAAGTCAATACTTCAAAAGTTGCATTTGATTCCACTAAATAGTAGAATCCTTCGTGACACTCCCACTGCATCTTTTCTGACTCTTTATGACGTAGACTGTCTAACGTCATAATTAGTCTCAAAACTAATATGACCCTAATGGTTGCAGACTATATTCTCCATGAATTAGAAACTCGTTCTTAATATCTCAAAGATCACAAAGAACGTGTTTCAAGATCCATCCTATGGTCTAAGGATGTCAAAATAACTCGTAACAATTACGATTAAATCGACATCGATAATCGCACATAATAAAGTATTTATTATGTCATCATCAAATGATACATAAGATTGATTAGACATTCTAATCAATATCTCTTTCGAAAAAGGAATCATCCTTTATGAAAGATGAATACTTTATATAAGACACACAATAACTGTCCAACAGTTATACTAACTGTCATACAGATAGCCTAGTTATGTCCTTTATTAGATCATATCTAATGTACGAATAATAGGAGTATCTCACAAGTCTCTTGGTTTTATATCTTATATAAAACTTTATATCAAATATAACAGAGACTACTCCCACTGCTTTCATGGAGTAAAGAAGATTTAGGTAAATCTTTTACCTCATAAACATCTCATTATTACTATAATAATGACAATGTCGTTAAGATATATAACACTAGAAAGTAATATGTACGCTCCCACTAACCCTTCTAATCACATATGTATTCTCTATACTTTGACAAGATCAGACAATCTGACGATATCAAAAATAGAGAACACATATTTCTGGAAGACTTATCCGAGTCTACAATAGGCTCTATAAGCTAGCACACTAAACTGCGATCTCAGCAGAACACAAACTCTAGGGCCATTCCAGAATGAACTTTTCAAATAAGGAAATCACAACTGATCTCTTATCTGAATAAGTCATCCAAAAATGCCACTTTGTATTCTTTAACTAAAATATACAGTTTATTATCAACATTAACCAATATATCTTTAATTGTTCAATTAGCGTGACTAGAGATAAGTTTTCTTAGAATCTACAATAGATTGCTGAGTATAACTTTTCTCACTGTCATACTGTAAAGGTCAAACCTTTAATAAGCTCACAATGCTTTCGCTGCGCAAACAATTAGCACATATCATGAACTGATTCATAATGAAAGCTTAATCAAGTTCAAAACTTGATCGTAGTAAGCTATGAACAATCTTAGATCTATGGTTCAATGGTGAACTTCCAGAATCGATATCAAATATCGCTTCCATTATAAGTTATAGGATAATTTTTCTTCAGTAAGAAAACAACGGAACCATTAAGTATCAAATACTCGTGAATGATTCTGTTATCCTATTGGACTTGTACGGAAGATGTATAAGGGTTGTTTCATCTTATTAATTACGTAGTTCCATTTATAATTTATCATTCTCACATTTGACTTCAATAAGTCAAGTCTTTTCTACAATAGTTAACATCTGATGTTACACACCAAGTAATAAAACGATTTTATTACTTAGAATCGTAGGAAAGATATTCTATTAAATAGAATACAATATTCTATTAAACAGAATAAACGATAAACTTTTACTTATACCTCCGAGGTGTAAGTAATTTCCATTATATAACTATTATATAACAGAAAGATTGAAATCTCAAACTTTTCAAGATTCAACTTTTCTACCTATACATATCATATATGCAACTGTAGAAAATAATGGAACATTAATTAAAGAGATGAATTAGTGTTACTGGAGTATAACCCCAAGAGTATTGAAACTAATTCGGTAACTTTCAATATCAGACGAATCAAATCATATAAGATTCGATTGCTCCCACTACTCAATTCCATCATAATGGAATCGTGGAAGAATAATATTGAATATGAATCATATTCACTAAATAACCTTAGAACTAATTGCTTTAAATTCATACGTTTGATCGTATCAAAGATCTTTGAACAGTTCAAAGACATGTTATGAATTTTGAGGATAGAATTCTCTAAAACCTTTAGATTGAATATATTTGAACAAGTCAAAAATGTTCAATCTACGTTTCATCAGAACGGATTGAAAGTACTTGATACTTTCAAGACTTTCAATATGTGTTCCTTCAGAAACACGTAACTAAGTTATGACAATTCATCAACTAAGTTACGAAATAAAGAAAACTACCTTAAGCAATTATTATTTATAAAACTACATACATCCAATATATTAGTTAAATAAATTTGGTGGTCCAATGACAATCATTGGTTAAACGAGATCTTAATCACTTTCCTGAATACAATATTCATTAAATGGATAAGGATGTGTGGTGTGATCTAGTATCAAACCATCCTTTACCATACGGATTGAGCATCCAATACTTAAGTGATTAAATTCATAAAGCACCGTTCTAAATTATTTACTTTACCGAATAATTTTTCTTAATGTTTATCTCTACGTCAATGAAACTACTAGTTATTAAAATATGTAACAATTGTTTATAAAGAACAAGTGACTATCCAATAGTCGCAAGTTCCGATATTAAATATCAAAACAATCGTTAACCAATATTTCAAATAACTAGACGGGAGATCTGGTATCCAATACCTATAGTTGTAGTATTGTGAAAATCAATATTTTCTATACACAAATATACGCATCTCCTTTCTTTAGCTTTACTATTTGCATTCAACTATTCACAACAATTGTAAATAACTGATTAGCAAATTGTGTCAGACACATTACCTCTAAAGGTAATTAAAGTTTAGAAATGTCATTACTAGATAAACAAATACCTAATATGGCTTTCTAATGCCAGTCAAGAATCTCGAGACATGAACTAATTCAAGTCAATTCTTACTGCATAAGAAACTATTGTCTCTAAAGTATTATATCCTAAAGGGGATATCTATCTAGATTATCTATCATGACTTAGAAACTAAGTCATTAACCATCTTTATTTTTCAAGAAATCGGAACAACAGTTCCCGATGGTTTAGACTAATCTAATAATATCCTAGTCTATTAGTATCTAGAACCTATTCTAGAATAATTGCAACCAAGAGTCTAGTCAGATAACATATCAAAATATGTGTGCAATAAATAAAAGTTTAATTCTATCTACTATAGAATAAGGAAACAAACAAGCGGCAATTTCCATAATAACATACACTGCCTAAATTATGGAATATTTTAAACTTAGCAGTGCCTCCCACTATTTTTACGTAATGCCGTAATCCCCAACGGAAAGACGAGAATTCAATAATTAAATCGAATTCCATAATGGGAAGAGGACCCCATGAATATATTTCGACTCACAGCAGAGGCACGGTCTCGCGACGTATATTCACAGGTAGACAACTAATTGTCAATCACTCACTAGTGAATCCAAGGTTCCGGTCCTGGCCGTTTCTCGTTGTCGCTGCGAAGGCAGGCCCACAAGGAGACGTACCAAGGTTAAACTTGTCAATGATAAACTCAAGTTACTTGCGTAACCCTGACAGCTAGGGCACGTTCAGGATTCCGCTTTCGCTTGAATTTATCTAGTATCTAATATACATTCGGCATAAATAAATTTCTATCAGCTACACCCTCACAGCAGAGGCACGGTCTCGGATGTAGTCAACGAAAAGATATTTATAAACCGTATTGACAAGACGGACCAAAAACAAGTATTCCAAATACTAGTTACTTTAAAACCTTATTTAGCGGGGATATTCCATTAAGTGTCATACACCCTAAATCTAATCAAATTAGATTATAACATGCATGTATAAAGTCAAGAAAACATGATTAAACATTGAATAAAACAAGCTAATCATTTATGGAGGCCTAGAATCAGACTCGCTCTGAAACCATTTTGTGGGGGTTTTTAGGGGCTAAATCCGGTAACGCAGCGGAAGCGGCGGAAGATCGAATCTTCCGATTTCAAAACTTTTTCTCGGATTAATTAAATAAACATATTTATTTAACATTCCAATAATCAAATTATGAAATAAAATTCAAATGAATCATATTCAAGTGAATTTACCAAATTACCATTGCTTTGGTATTTCGTCCATTTTAGTCCGAAATTGATCTAATCAATTTTGAATGATTCTAAATCATTTCTAAGATGAACTTAGCATGTTCAAAACATCAAAACACAAAAGCACCAAAAATCCCAAATTTCTTATCCAAAGCCGTGAGCTCCATTAGGGGTGCCATTTGTGCACTTTGTCATTTCATGCATCAAACCACATCAAGATGTAATCCAATGAACATGAAAATTTATATGCATCATATACACATCCAAATACACAACATATATGAAAAACCCCAAATTTGGAATTGGTCATAAATCCTAATTTTTCAATTTCATCAAATTGGACAAATTAGACCAAATTGATTAAATACAACACTTCAATCATCTTTCTTCCATCCAATCAAAGTCTCAACACAATGAAACAACTCAAGATCAAATCTAGGTCATCTAAGAGTGGGTCACAACTCTAGATTAGCAACAAGGTTTCCAAAACCACAAAAGAACACTTATTACTACAATAGCCATAAGCTTCCTTCATCATACATGCTCTACACACTTTTACCAAACTTTTATCCATCAAAAACACAAAGAATAAAGAAGAAAAACTCAAGAACATCACAAGATGTTGCCCACAACAAGAGGAACAAATTACTCTCTAATGGAAGGTTGGAAATACTTACTATTTTCCAAGCTTTCTTGATTTTTCCTTTCTTTTCTCTCTAGCATCCTTTGCTTACTTTAATGGAGTTTTCTTTAAAGTGTATTAGGTTAAGAATGAAATGAAATGAAATGAAAAACAATATACAAGTTTTGTAATTTCAATTTCATTTCACTTTACATTTAATCAACTTGATAAAATATCTTAATAACACTTTATAGATATTTATATTAAGTCAACAAATGCAACTAAGAAGAATATAACTCTTATATTTAAGTGTTATGGCCGAAATTAAAAGAAAATAAAGGAAAAAGATATTTTTATTTTTCAAACAATTTTGAACAAATATCTTAAGAAGTCAAAATCAATTTGACAACCTTTTCCTTTAATGTAAAGTCAAACATTTACACTTATAATCATTTCCTAACTATATCATTTGGTGATATATTTATATTTTAATTATATTAATCATTTAACAATTAAATAATTAAATAATTAATTAAATACAAATATATCAAATATATGTATTATATTTACTTTAAATATCTCAAATACATATATTGATGATATATGTCAAATACCTTTATTTGACTATTTATTAATGTGTATTTAATAATATCATAAATTAAATACAAATACACATTAATTAGGAAATGACGGTTCGGCCCGTTCGCATGTATTTTTCGTTTACGATAAACGATTTATAAATAATCATCATTATTCATAATTGTTGCTCTAGTGCTCTACGAGTATGTTTCATTATTGAGACTCTCTAGATTCAGGTATATCCGTCATGAAATCCAATTTCATGTACATAATCTATCCACCCGTAGATTATGACGATCACAGATAAACTATCTGAATCATACAGGTCGAGGTCATTGCATACGTATAATCCCTCCGTCACAGGTATCCAGATAATCCCAGAGATATAGATGTGAACGTCAAATCTCTATAGGTATTATCTCGTCGACGTATCTATTAGCAATCTCTAAATAACACTCGGAACTTACTTCCGATGTATACTGTGGCCACAGATTTAACAGACTGCTAATAATATATGGACTACCTATGCTCTGTACACAGAACTGACGGATCCTATCTTGACACACACAGGATATCCTGAGGATCGATCCACACCCAACGAACAGGCGGAGGTCTGATCTAAATAGATCGGTGACGTGACTGCCATCTAAGTGTGGAGGATGTCTCATACATCCACAGTGGTGTCTCAAGTCGAAGGACCACTATGCTATTCAACCCGAGAAGATTCTTATTGACGTTGGCGTACCATCCATTAAGAATCCTCGGTGAGCCGTTCAGTGTTTATCCACTATAAACACCTACACGTCTATACGAGTCTCCATAGACTCATGGTTCATTGGGATAAACCATCGGACCAAGTCTCGATATACGACATGTACTGGTCTCAATGGATTTGACTAACCGACCCGTGTTAGCAAATCTTGACCAGGAACTATGTTTGATAATATACATATAGCAGTGACACTTCCCAATGTCAATTACAAACTAACTTTGTAACTGTGTACTGCATTATATATTATCGGGCCTTTGTCTAATATATACATATCACTAAACCACATTTAGTTTCAATCTAATCGTAATCAGATCGAATACGTATATAAGAACAAGAGGTGCAACCATAAATAAGTAATATTATGGAATAAGGGGATGTTCGTATTCATGAATCAGACATAAATACGGCCCGGATTGGCGCTCTGAGCACCAACCCCAATAGTGAGGACCCATAACTTGACCCAGGACTTGACACTTCCTCGACTGCAATTGGGGCGATCCACTGTCTTCAAGCCTTCACCAAAAGCTGCAAGTTATAAAAGACAGCTACAGACCTGCAAAACTAACAACGGAAGTGGTGTGAGTCGTAATGACTCAGTAAGTAATCATGTAAACATTAACAAAACTAATTTGACTTTATAGCTTATATCCGTTTATTTTCGTGTCACCTGCTATTAGTCTTTTCACCCAAACATACACCTATATATATTAACTTATATTAAAATCCAAACAACTCATCATGTTCTATTTCATAAACTAACATGTTAAGATTCATTTTACTTTTTCTGTGCTATTCTGATTATTCTCTTTACCTTTTTCTGTTTTCTCTGAGCTAATTCTAGATCTGACAGTTATTATAGCTTTCTTTCATTTATTATCTTGAAATATCATCAAATCGGATAATCAAGATTTATTTATGTTAACTACCCAATCCACTAACACTATCCATGGTTACATGCATGTACTACTATTTCATCATGACTAGCATCCTTACAGTATGTTCTTTCTAAATATGCAAGTAACTCATACAATCAACCGTGACATACATGCGCTAACATAAGATCATGCTTATATGTACTCATACCTCACGAAGTGCTAACTATATACTTTTGAATATGAAATTATGTAATCATGCATCAATATCATTTATATGCATCTCAAATGGATTTCTAGGATGTATGAATTCGTATGCATGTCTTATAAACTGTACTTTACTTGAACACACCATACTTTTGAAAAATGTTTTATGAAAACTCTCTTTGAAGAACCATTTTTCTAAAAGTCTATTTCTAATCTCATTTCTGAAAACTTTATTTTACTTTCTCTTTCTGGAAAAGTTCTTTCTGAAAAATTCTATTTCTAAAAACTTCATTTTTCTAAAAACTGTCTTTAAAATAACGTTTTATAAAAAAAAACTCTTACTTAAAGTCTGAGTTCTGAAGTCTGAAAACTTTATACTAAAGATCTGAAAACTAAAAACTGATAATACTTGATGCCCAGGACCATAACTCAACTGCGGCATCTCTGAAAACTGAAAATCAAAATCTGCAAAACTGTTTCTAAAAACTGTGTACTGAAAGTCTGAAAACTGAAAACTGGGTATTAAAACCTGAAAAACTGTTCTCTGTATGTCTGAAAACTGAAGAAACTCTACGTCCAGGACCAAAACTCAACTGGACGTCTCTCTACACCCATGACCATAACTCAACTGGGTGTACTCGATGCCCAAGACCATAACTCAACTGGGCATCTCTGAAATCAGGATTTCGAGACCCTGTAGCCTGTAGTCCTGCTCGAGGATCTGAGAGCGTCCCCTCAGTCCTCCACATGTGCACATGCGTCTAACCGTCAATTCCAAACTGTACAACTGGGATGGGTCAAATCCCAAATCCCGAATCCAAAGTATCCGTCAATTCCGAACTATATCTCAAGTTACATACTGGGGTGAGTTTTTACCTCATGCCCCGAAAACCATAAAATCATAATCTGCAACTCAAACTGTAAAATATTTTCTGAAATACGATTCTTTTCAAAAACATTTGAAATCTTTCTTTAAAACATTTAAAATTGTTGAAAACATTGTTATCATTGCTCAACTGCTGAAAACTTAAACACACACAGACACATGCACTTGCATAAATGCATGACTCGTGCCTCCCTCTACTCTAGTCATGATTTCCTCTATAAGGATTTTACTAACTATATGCTCAACTATCAACAATATGCTTGTTCAAACTAGAACATGCTACATTTTCTATATATATACACACATTCAAACATTATAACTTAACTTACCTCTATAGCTTACCGTGCTAGTGGCTCACGATCATATATTGCATAAGTCAAATTAATTCGTGCAAAATCAAAGTTCTACTACCACATAAAACATCAACATGAAAAGGTTTCAATACCTCAGTTCTTAAACTGATTCGCTAATTTCTAACTAACTACTCGTACTCAAAAATCTCATGTCATAACTCATTATACTTTCTCATGCTATGCATAAACTACTCATTCATGCTCTTATCACATTACATATTCATATTCTTACTCATGTTGCTATTATTCTTATGTAATGCAGAATCACAACTTTTTCTTTATAACCCTAGTTCATATAAGTTTATCTCATTTATAACTTAATCCCATTCCCTAGGATGTAGTTTTCTACAACCACCCAAACCCAGGTTTCACTAAATATTATTCATAAACATAACATCATTCATATGCTATATTTATCTATATAAATACATATACTTAATTACATCTAAACATGCATCTCTTTACTTCTAAATATACATATATTCATGCTTATCTCTTGCTTATGTGCATGCTTATAATTGTTTATCCACATCTATGTTTGCATACAACTACACCCGTCTCTTTATCCTATATTCAACTTCATATATACCTATATAGATTTCATGAATATATATCTATTTACTATAGTATTACATTACTAGTCTCAAACATCGTTATGTCTACCAAGTACGCTGAACATGAGTTACTTACCTGCTGAGCGAACGCCCCGATCCGGTTCGATCTTCCATAACAAATCACAACATCTGTCAGAACCGCTATTTGCAGAATTTATAACTCATCTATAATTAACTACGGATTTTCTCGAAATCCTCAAATCCTCACCGACTCTACGGTTTAAGTTCTTCATTACTCTATATGTCTTTCTATATCATTCTAAACTAACTAGATACCTTAGATTCTCACTTTACGCGTTTGCGGCAAAACTTGCGGAAAAGTTTCCGCAAACGCTACGGAAGGGTCTCGAACCCCCCGAACTAATCCAGAATTACCTAATTACCCTCGCAATAACATATCTATACTATTTTCATGATTACGGTCATCTAAGCTCAATCGCGCGAGAAACTCCGTTTTACCGGAAACTCGCTAATTCTACCGGATCAATCAAACCTAATCCGTTTCTCCCCGGATTCTGCCACATTAATCGTTTTAACACATTAAGACATATCCAATTCATTTCATGCAAATTCGTTACACTACGAAACTACCGGAAACATCCGAATACAATTCGATATACTTGAAAATAACAAAATCTAAACGGAGAGTCGTACCGAAATTCCGAGGCCATATTCGGACTCCTCTCGGCCATACAAACGCGCTGGTGTCGACGAAATTCCGATCGGAGCTACCATTCGACATGGGTTTACTGTTCACCGAACCTTCTTCTCTCGATTCGCGAGCCACACCGCATACTCGTAGTACTCTCAGAGGGCTTCGTTTTGGTAGGTGGCTCGGGTCGTGAGACTACCCGACGAACCGGATCCACAAAACCCATTTCACACCCAAAACACTCCTCACCGTCGCCGTTGCCGGTGATTTCCCGGCCGTCGCCTACCACCATCTGGCTCGTCGTCGCTGAGGGAACCAACCTGCACCGGTGCGCCGGCCTGAGGTGTCCGGAATCGCCGCCGTCGTGGACTTCTTCTCCAAAGGGCGACGGGGGTGCGGGTGAGGGGGAATGGAAAGGTTTGATATTTCTGTATTTTACCAAAACCATAAGGCTTTATATACTTCCTGGAAAATATCATTTTAGTCCCTGCGAAAATTACAAAACAGCCCCTGTCCTGGAACCTTCTGGAAATTCACAATTTCGGAGCCTTTCTGATACAATTCTTGAAAGGTGTTCAACATGAAAGTTGTTCGTCTCGGAAAAAAGAGTCCAATGGTCCAACAATCAACTCGATTGGAGATCGTTTGCTTATTCTGTGGTCAAAACAGTAAACTTTATGCGTTGTACGAAAATCGCGTAATCGGCTTTTGATCCTACGCATTTTCCAACGCGACGAAAGTTCATAATCTAATATTCCAACTCATAAGACATCACTTAAACTCTTATTCTTCATCATCATCATGCTCCGAGACTAAAACATCGCTCCGGAAAACTTCTAGAACATTCCTGAAAATCTGGGATGTTACATTCACCCCTCCTTATAAAAATTTCGTCCTCGAAATTTCTCTATCCTCGTAACTGCCGAACCAAACCCGGTCGAATATACATAAACTATCCTTTTCTAAAACCTGCTGATATCACTTCTCTGTCTCAACTGTAAAATAACCGTTATCTATAAACTAAGATCCTTAATAGCTCATCCACGGCTTTAAACTGGCTATGCTGATCTGATTCTCAACTCCGACTATGCTGATCTGGTTCTTATTTCTAGCGGTACTGCTCTGGTTCTTATCTCGAATCATCTGGCCTCACAAGGGCCCTAGACTGATACTATTTTACTCTTGCTAATTCTCTGATCTAAAAAGGGTCGCAGAAGTACTAACTTAACCTATTCTCCTCTCATACAAAGATAACTAATCTATACACATCAATGAGCCACCCATGGACTCATATCCAAGCAAACAAGGCACTGAACAATACAATCATATCACGTCAAACAATCATAGAAGATACATACAAAGACCTATGTGGTCTTTACCAAACCGAAGACAATCTCCGACAGCTGGATCCCCACAGTTGCAGTCACTGACTTCTAGACCATGCTACTGACTGACTCTTAAACCATGCTCTGATACCAACTTTGTAACATCCTGCCTAGGCCAGGATTTTACCGGCAGGAGACAGGCTAAACCCATCTCCATAAGCCTCTGAAGCTAACGAAATTTCGGCATGATGTATTCGTAACATCATCCAACCTGGCCTGTAGCCAGCATCCAAATACAACCAGAACACAATCAACTCGACCTCAGGCCGGAAACTCAACATCAATGCATTTATCTACGAGGCCTCAGGCTGAACTCAATAAACAAAATGCAAATACTTGGCCTCCGGCCAGAACTCAAAATAAACTATGCTATTACATGATTTATACATATATAATACCAATACAAGTACAAAGACAAGGGCCGTGAGGACCCATAACTCGACCCAGGACTTGAAACTTCCTCGACTGTAATTGGGGCGATCCACTGTCTTCAAGCCTTCACCAAAAGCTGCAAGTTATAAAAGACAGCTATAGACCTGCAAAACTAACAACGGAAGTGGTGTGAGTCGTAATGACTCAGTAAGTAATCATGTAAACATTAACAAAACTAATTTGACTTTATAGCTAATATCCGTTTATTTTCGTGTCACCTGCTATTAGTCTTTTCACTCGAACATACACATATATATATTAACTTCTATTAAAATCCAAACAACTCATCATGTTCTATTTCATAAACTAACAGGTTAAGATTCATTTTAATTTTTCTGTGCTATTCTGATTATTCTCTTTACCTTTTTCTGTTTTCTCTGAGCTAATTCTAGATCTGACAGTTATTATAGCTTTCTTTCATTTAATATCTTGAAATATCATCAAATCGGATAATCAAGATTTATTTCTGTTAACTACCCAATCCACTAACACTATCCATGGTTACATGCATGTACTACTATTTCATCATGACTAGCATCCTTACAGTATGTTCTTTCTAAATATGCAAGTAACTCATACAATCAACTGTGACATACATGCGCTAACATAAGATCATGCTTATATGTACTCATACCTCACGAAGTGCTAACTATATACTTATGAATATGAAATTATGTAATAATGCATCAATATCATTTATATGCATTTCAAATGGATTTCTGGGATGTATGAATTCGTATGCATGTCTTATAAACTGTACTTTACTTGAACACATCATGCTTTTGAAAAATGTTTTCTGAAAACTCTCTTTGAAGAATCATTTTTCTAAAAGTCTCTTTCTAATCTCATTTCTGAAAACTTTATTTTACTTTCTCTTTCTGGAAAAGTCCTTTCTGAAAAATTCTATTTCTAAAAACTTCGTTTTTCTAAAAACTGTCTTTAAAATAACGTTTTATAAAAAAAATACTCTTATTTAAAGTCTGAGTTCTGAAGTCTAAAAACTTTATACTAAAGATCTGAAAACTAAAAACTGATAATACTTGATGCCCAGGACCATAACTCAACTGCGGCATCTCTGAAAACTGAAAATCAAAATCTGCAAAACTGTTTCTAAAAACTGTGTACTGAAAGTCTGAAAACTGGGTATTAAAAACCTGAAAACTGTTCTCTGTATGTCTGAAAACTGAAGAAACTCTACGTCCAGGACCATAACTCAACTGGACGTCTCTCTACACTCAGGACCATAACTCAACTAGGTGTACATGATGCCCAAGACCATAACTCAACTGGACATCTCTGAAATCAGGATTTCGAGACCCTGTAGCCTGTAGTCCTGCTCGAGGATCTGAGAGCGTCCCCTCAGTCCTCCACATGTGCACATGCGTCTAACCGTCAATTCAAACTGTACAACTGGGATGGGTCAAATCCCAAATCCCGAATCCAAAGTATCTGTCAATTCCGAACTATATCTCAAGTTACATACTGGGGTGAGTTTTTACCTCATGCCCCGAAAACCATAAAATCATAATCTGCAACTCAAACTGTAAAATATTTTCTGAAATAGGATTCTTTTCAAAAACATTTGAAATCTTTCTTTAAAACATTTAAAATTGTTGAAAACATTGTTATCATTGCTCAACTGCTGAAAACTTAAACACACACACACACATGCACTTGCATAAATGCATGACTCGTGCCTCCCTCTACTCTAGTCATGATTTCCTCTATAAGGATTTTACTAGCTATATGCTCAACTATCAACAATATGCTTGTTCAAACTAGAACATGCTACATTTTCTATATATATACACACATTCAAATATTATAACTTAACTTACCTCTATAGCTTACCGTGCTAGTGGCTCACGATCATATATTGCATAAGTCAAATTCATTCGTGCAAAATCAAAGTTCTACTACCACATAAAACATCAACATGAAAAGGTTTCAATACCTCAGTTCTTAAACTGATTCGTTAATTTCTAACTAACTACTCGTACTCAAAAATCTCATGTCATAACTCATTATACTTTCTCATGCTATGCATAAACTACTCATTCATGCTCTTATCACATTACATATTCATATTCTTACTCATGTTGCTATTATTCTTATGTAATGCAGAATCAAAACTTTTTCTTCATAACCCTAGTTCATATAAGTTTATCTCATTTATAACTTAATCCCATTCCCTAGAATGTAGTTTTCTACAACCCCCCAAACCCAGGTTTCACTAAATATTATTCATAAACATAACATCATTCATATGCTCTATTTATCTATATAAATACATATACTTATTTAAATCTAAACATGCATCTCTTTACTTCTAAATATACATATATTCATGCTTATATCTTGCTTATGTGCATGCTTATAATTGTTTATCCACATCTATGTTTGCATACAACTACACTCGTCTCTTTATCCTATATTCAACTTCATTTATACCTATATAGATTTCATGAATATATATCTATTTACTATAGTATTACATTACTAGTCTCGAACATCGTTATGTCTACCAAGTACGCAGAACATGAGTTACTTACCTGGCTGAGCGAACGCTCGCGATCCGGGTCCGATCTGCCATAACAAATCACAACATCTGCTACGGAAGGGTCTCGAACCCCCCCGAACTAATCCAGAATTACCTAATTACCCTCGCAATAACATATCTATACTATTTTCATGATTACGGTCATCTAAGCTCAATTGCGCGAGAAACTCTGTTTTACCGAAAACTCGCTAATTCTACCGGATCAATCAAACCTAATCTGTTTCTCCCCGGATTCTGCCACATTAATCGTTTTAACATATTAAGACATATCCAATTCATTTCATGGAAATTCGTTACACTACGAAACTACCGGAAACATCCGAATACAGTTCGATATACTTGAAAATAACAAAATCTAAACGGAGAGTCGTACCGAAATTCCGAGGCCATATTCGGACTCCCCTCGGCCATACGAATGCGCTGGTGTCGACAGAATTCCGATCGGAGCTACTGTTCGACATGGGTTTACTGTTCACCAAACCTTCTTCTCTCGATTCGCGAACCATCGGCCGATGTTCTGTGAAACCGACTCCGCATACTCGTACTCTCCGAGGGCTTCGTTTTGGTAGGTGGCTTGGGCCGTGAGACGACCCGACGAATCGGATCCACGAAACCCATTTCACGCCCAAAACACTCCTCGCCGTCGCCGTTGTCGGCGATTTCCCGGCCGTCGCCTACCACCATCTGGCTCATCGTCGCTGAGGGAACCGACCTGCACTGGTGTGCCGGCCTGAGGTGGCCAGAATCACCGCCGGCGTGGACTTCTTCTCCAAAGGGCGACGGGGGTGTGGGTGAGGGGGAAAGGAAATGTTTGCCATTTCTGCAATTTACCAAAACTATAAGGCTTTATGTACTGCCTGGAAAATATCATTTTAGTCCCTGTAAAAATTACAAAACAGCCCCTATTCTGGAATCTTCTGGAAATTCATAATTGCGGAGCCTTTCTGATGCGATTCTCGAAAAGTGTTCAACACGAAAGTTGTTTGTCTCGGAAAAATGAGTCCAATGGTCCAACAATCAGCTCGATTGGATATGGTTTGCTAATTCTGTGGTCAAAAGAGTAAACTTTATGCGTTGTACGAAAATCGCGTAACTGGCTTTTGATCCTACGCATTTTCCAACGCGATGAAAGTTCATAATCTAATATTCCAACTCATAAGACATCACTTAAACTCTTATTATTCATCATCATCATGCTCCGAGACTAAAACATCGCTCCGGAAAACTTCTAGAACATTCCTGAAAATCTGGGATGTTACATTCTTCTGCTTCTTCTTCTTCTTCTTCTTCTTCTTCTTTTTATTCTTCTTCTTCTCTTCTTTTTTCCCTTCTCTTCTTCTTATACTTGGGTTTGTTTGTAATTGTCAAAAATGGGAAAAAATGAGAAATTTGTAGAAACTTGAAGAATTCTCTAGAATGCCCATCGAGTACTATACATTCCAATTTTTAATCTACGTTTTCTACTCAATTATGGTCCGAATTTAGAAAAATATTCAACATAAAAGTCGTAGATCTCGATCTCAGCTTTCTGAAGATATAAAATTCATAAAAATCGGAGTTCGTATGAAAAAGTTACTATCCATATACCATGGGCTGTACGGAAAAGAATATCTTAAAATCTCGTGTCGGTCCTCCGAAGAATTTATCGATTGTCCCCAAAGTTATTCCATAAGTATATATGTGTCCCATCATAATTTATGTTATGATTCCTTCATCCCGAAATACCTCGGTACCATGATGTAACAATAGTAGAACTACCGGTCATTACAACAACTTAGTAGCTGAAGCACAATGTTGATATGACATCTGAGTCATATTGATGTAGAACTTAGTTTCTACAAAAAATTGAATGATGCTTGCTAAGGAAAATGATTGTGCTTGTTGGACAAACTCAATCTGTCATAGCGGACTTACTTGTTGTTACCTACCTCTTGAGCGCTGGGTGAGTTCTCGAGGGCCATGAGTATGTGATACACATTGTGATGTGTATATGATACCATGGAATGACACTAGAGAAAGTGAGAGAAATTGTTAGGGTTGGTGCTCTGAGCGCCAATTCGGATCGTATTTATGTCCGATTCATGAATACGAGCAATACATTTTCCATGATATTACTAATTTAAATGGTAGCACCTCTTGTCTTTTATATACGTATTCTATCTAATTTCAATTAGATTGATTAGATTGAAACTAAATCATGTTTAGTGATATGTATATATATTAGAAAAATACCCCAGGATTTACAACGTAGTTTATAGTTACAACATAGTTTGTAATTGACATTGGGAAGTGTCACTATAAGTTGTATATCCTCAAATTAAGTTCCTGGTCAAGATTAACTGACACATGTCGGTCAGTAAAATTCGCTGAGACCAGTACATGTCATATATCGAACTAGGTCCGATGGTTTATCCCAATGAACCATGAGTCTTGGGAGACTCGTATAGATGTGTAGGTGTTTATTTGATAAACACTGAAAGACTCACCGAAGATTTCCTAATATATGGTACACCAACATCAATGGGAATCTTATCGGGTTGAGTAGCATAGTGATTCTTTGACTTGAGATACCACTGTGGATATATGAGTTATCACCCACACTTAGATGGCAATCACGTCACCAATCTATTTAGATCATACCTCTGCCTGTTCGTTGGGTGTGGACTCATGCTCATGATATCCTGTGAGTATCAAGAAATGATCTGTCAGTTTTTTGTACATAGCATAAGTAGTCCATATGTAATTAGCAATCTGTTAAATCTATAGTCATAGTATACTTCGGAAGTGAGTTCCGAATGTTATTTAGAGATTGCTAATAGATACGTCGATGAGATTATTCCTACAGAGATTTGACGTTTATATCTATATCTATGGGATAATCCGGATACCTGTGACAGATGGATTATACGTATGCAGTGACCTCAACCTGTATGATTCAGTGAGTTTATCCGTGGTCATCATAATTTACGGGTGGGTGAATTATGGACACGAAATTAGACTTCGTGACGGATATGCCTGAATCTAGAGAGTATCACTAATGAAATATACTCGTAGAGCACTAAGGCAACTGTTATAAATAATACTGATTATTTATAACTCGTTTAACGGTTAAAATAATACATACAATCGGGACCTAACGATCATTTTCGAATTAATGTGTATTTGTATTTAATACTTGATTTTATTAAATACACATTAATAAAATATAAATTTGTGATATTTGACATATATTATTAATATATGTATTTGAGATATTTAATGTAAATATAATACATATATTTAAGATATTTGTATTTAATTATTTAATTATATAAATGTTATATGATTAATATAATTAAATTAACAAATATCTTATGACATGATTATGCTTTATTAAAGTTAGAAAATGGCATGAAACCATTGGAACACATTTTGTTTGCTTTATTAAAGTTAAAGTGTTAACTATAATTTTGCAAAATATGTGCCAATTGAAATTGAACAAAATTAAATAATTGTTATTTAATTTCTTGTTACAATTTTCGACCATGGTGGGAATTGAATAACAAAATTATTTTGTTTCATTTTTCAAACACACACAAGTTTAACAAAAATATTACAAAGTGAGTTGAGAGGATTTAAAGAAAAATCAAAAAGAGAGCTTAATTTTTGGAAAATTTTGTAAGTATTCTTCAATTTTCTTCAAGATAGAAATTATTTCTAGTATTCTTATATTCAATTATTTTGCTAAGATTGATCTCTCTACTCTTAAGTTTGTAATTAATTTGTTAGAAACTTGTTCTAAGATTTTGCATCTATGATTAATTTATTTGCTTATTAGTGTAATTAAGCTTAATAAATTAATTAGAAATTAAAGTTGTCATTCTAGAGTTGATTAGCCATTCATAATTTACATAGAATTGTTCTTGATTAATTTCATGATGGTGAGACTTGATTGGTGTGGTAATTGGATGATTAAAGTGTTGAATTTTGTCAATTTAATGTAAATTGTGAAATTGGAGTAATTTATAAAATTAGGGTTCTTAACCCATTCTAATTTTGGGGCTTTTCATATATATGATTTAATTTGATGTATATGTGATGTATATTAAATTTTGGATTGATTGAATTTGATCTTGATGGATTTTGAATAAATTGGGCTAAATTACAATTAATAAAAGTTCAGGGACTGTTTCGGTAATTTGGAAAAGTTTCTGGATTTTGTTGTAATTTGTAATTTTATGTATTTGACATGTATAAATTATTTTGGGATTGATTTGAATTACTTCAATATGTATTTGACAATTTAAGGACCAAAATGATCAAAATGCAAAGTTTCGGGGTCTCACGGTAATTAATGAAAAATCTGATTTTTCAGATAAAAATTCAGTTTTTATTTATTTATTAATTATAATAAATTGGTTTATTTTAATTTCTCAAGAAAAATATTTATCGGAAATCATTTCGGAGTGAAAATATGCGAAAACGGTGAAAAACGGTGTTACCGGGTAGCGACTACTCGAATAGTGAACTGGGCACTGTTCGGGCAGCCCACGAACTGTCCAAATGTTTTTGGGGCTGATCCGGGCAGTCCCCATGAGCATTGGTCGGTCGGTTCGGCCGGAAACGCGTTTTATGCTATTTTGCGGAAAAAAATATTTTCGTAAAAGTTTCACGGAGTTTCTATTTTATTTATGTCGTTATATGATAACGAATAAATATGTTTAGGTGAAATATTAATGAATTATTAATATTGGATATTAAATAATTTATTCGTAAGTTTAAAAATTTTAAACTACGATTTCGCCCGAACAACGCTTCTTCCGCTGTGCCTCCCTGATTTGACCCCAACAGGGCCGACTGTAGACATTGTATTTTTACGCATTTCTCGATTATGAGTCTCTTATGATAACACTCCTGAAAGTTTGGGAAAGTTGCAATATTTAATGCTGGAAGAGAAAAATACCCTAACAAAGGTCCGAAAGAAGTAGCTGAATCCAGGACATATGTCATCTACATCCAGTTGGATTTATAAACCAAACTCGTTCGGATATTGACACACTCACAAAGTGGTTCTTTACTCCCAAGTATAAGAGCGTCGAAGTTATAAAATAACCCGATAAGTTCAGGGGTTGGTCGATCCATATGGAATAAATTTAGTATAGTAAAATAAAATAACAATTCGAGTGAAATAAAAATGTTGGATTTGTTTGAAATGATGGAAAATTTTAAATTGAACTGCAACAATAAATTAAAATACTATGGCTATGAGATCCACTCTTAATATTTCAAATATAGAGAAATCTTACTTTTTATAATACACAAATTGTCATTATTACCTAGTTAATTTACTCTAGGAATTAATTATTCCAAAACATATAAAACCAGGCATAAATGCGATGAAAATAATTGTCTATAACAAGTTTAGTTACGTACTCAATTATGCCAAATAAATAAAACCAGCCATAAAGGCGGTAACAAAGTTTGTCAATAATTAATTCAGATTTAAATTACTTATTCAGATTACAATTTATATATTATAATATAAATAATATTAATCTATATTCTCATATTAAGAGCTTCACTTTTTACTCCAGCAGGATGAAATTAGCTACTCATGATTTGAAGAAAAACATGCATAATTTTATTAGCGAAAGAAAAAAAGAAATTACAAGAAATCTTAAAAAATAAAACACACAAGACACTCTCTCCTAAATTCTACAAGAGAACTTTGAAAGAAAACATGAAGAAAATGAGAGGTGAGCACATCTATTTATAGTAGAAGTGCTAATCTCTTAATTATTAAATACAACTTTCCAAATAAAAAACAAACAACAAACTTTTACTAATTTATTTTTTTCTTTTTCCTTTTTTGACATTTTTTGATTTTTTATTGATAATTTTACAAACATTATCGCAATCCACTTAAAGGTGGATTGTGACATTTAAACTTTTATTTTTTTATTTTTTTATTTTTACTTTATTTTCTAATAATTAAAATTACATGCAACACATATTGATGTTTTCATCAATTTCGACTTTGCAAACCTCAGAACTAGAAATTCTTGTAAACAATAAAGTTGTAGATATTTGAGTTTTCTTCCATTTGAAACTGGAATCGTCTCAATCTGATATTAGAGTAAAAAGTTATGACCAAATTACGAAAATTATGAAAAGTTTGAATTTCTGAAATTGTACATTGTTAGAACGCTCTTTCAAGTTTCTAGCTTTCAAAATCAAAATGTCACGTCCATTTTTCTAGTTATGCATTCAAAATATTATTTCACCAACATCAGAATAAAAATCACAATAAAAATATATAAAATATAAATTTAGTTATTATTTTACAAATGTTCTAAATTAAGGGGATTAATGAAATTATAAGTGTAAAATGATTAATTTCTCTTTTATCAAGTGTATATTTTTTAATGTTCATCGCACCCCCAACCAGCTTATTACTAGTCTTTAGTAATTTAAGAGAAAACTTAAAAAAAATTTCTTATCCAAGTCACTAATTATTTTCTTTCTTTTTAAATTATCAAATAAGTAAATTCTCTTGTACTTTAGTTTGGCTTGGGTGTCTTGGTATTTTAAATTAAAAGGGAAATCTGTTATCTTGGATTAAGGAGATTAATGAAATTATAAGTGTAAAATAATTAGTTTCTCTTTTATCAAGTGTACACTTTTAATGTTCATTGCATCCCCAACCAGCTTATTACTAGTGACACGCTCGAAAAGTGGTATTTTACTCTCAAGTATAAGAGTGTCGGAGTAATAAAATAACCCAGTGAGTCCGAGATCGATCCACAGAGAAGAGATTTAGAAAAATAGAATAATGAACAGTGCAGAAAAGAAAAGTTTGATTTGTTGAAGTAGTTGGGAACTTTTAGATTGAATTACAATAATGGAAAGAAATGCTGGAGTTAGGGGATCCACTTTTAGTCTTTTAAACATTTAGAAATCTCGCTTTATTATAATTTACAAATTGCCATTGTTACCTACTTAATTTATTTCAGGAATTAATTATGCCAATAAAAAGAACCAGCCATAAAGGCGGTAATCATTTCTGTCAATAACTAGTTGTAACATCCCGGGTTATTTTAGAGTGTTAGCGTGAATTTATTTTCACTTGAGAGGCCGCGTCGAACGCCGGGTCAATTTTTATTATATAAAATGAGAACCTTTTTCCTAGAGATAAGTTGTAGTATAATAGAATTAACTTGAAGGGTTAGATTGCAATTTATTAACTAGAATAAATAATTCTAGATATTTCCAAACACACACATGTGCATTATATTACTTACACACACGTGTACTATATATATATATATATGGGTTCAAGTTACACCTGGTGTAACTCTAAAAGAGTTATACCTTTTTTAAGCCATTTGATTTAAGTAGATCCAATGGTTTAAAAAAAAATCATCATTATTACAAATATTTTTAATAAAATCACATTAATTATCTTCATTTATTACTTGTTTTTTTTTATACACACTCTCTCTCTTTTCTAAACCTGCTTTTCTCTCTCTCTATCTCCTCCTCCTCCATTGCTCCTCCACTTCCACCTCCACAAGATGACGGCAGAAAAAGAAGAAAGAAAATAAAAACCAAGCTGAACACTGTTGAGAGAAAATTCACAATTGTCTTCAATTGGTTGTCGCAAAAAAAAGTTTAAAATGACAATGGTGGAGCTTTAATGCAATTTGTACTCACAATAGAAATAGAGCACTCACAACACGTTAATACAAAAATATTTTTTTAAAAAAATGAAGTTATGCGCCCTAGCATAACTAGCCTGTTATGTTTGGCAGTGAAAAAATAGTTTGAGAGCAAATTATTGTGAATTAGATGGCTAAAAGAACCAACGAGAAATAAAATCATGGCATATATCAAAGTCAACAAGTGTCTATAAACGATCTGAATTTTGCAATATTCATGATTTTATATCCCTTTAAAAAAAAAAATTCCTATCCACCAGAAGAACATATGATGACAAGATCAAAATTTGGAAACAAAATTTTAACACCCTTGGGAACTAATTCTTAAAATATTGACTAAACTAATTTACATATGCCGATCAAAATTTATAATTTATGAAAAGTCCTTATATATTTGTGATCCTGTGCTTAAACTTACGAGCTTTTCTCTTAAAAAATAATGGGTTCAGCATACGCTTTAGTTGAATTAAAAGAGTTGAACGATGCATCATTGGCTTTGCTCTGACTTTCCCTGTATTTAAATAAAAAATGAGTAATTCCTTGGTTTTGGATGCAAAGTTATATATGCCATGATTTTATTTTTCGTTGGTTCTCGTTGCCTGTTGCTCACACACACCAAAAGTTCAGTTTTTTTTTTTTTTTTTTTTTTTTTTTTTTTTCGGCAATCAATTGAATACAATTGTGAATTTTCTCTCAAGAGTGTTCAGCTTGGTATTTATTTTCTTTCTCTTTTTCTGCCGGCACATTGTGGAGGTGGAAGTGGAGGAGCAATGGAGGAGGAGGAGATAGAGAGAGAAAAAAGCAGGTTTAGAAAAGAGAGAGAGTGTGTATCGAAAAAAAAGTAATAAATGAAGATAATTAATGTGATTTTATTAAAACTAGTGTTTGCCCGTGCCTACGACACGATATTACAAAATTTACAGAGAAATGAGATTATGTTATTTAATTTGTTTACAATGAAATGATTTTATTTTTAATTAAATGATTTTATTCTTTTTTATTTGGTAATTTTCATTTTCCATTAATAAATGATTTTATTCTTCAATTTATTAGGTAGCTTTCATTTTCCATTTTTATAGAGATTCCATAATGAAATGATACTTTATCAATCATTAGATTATAATGAAATGATCTGAGCCGCCAATTAAGCCACATAAAGATAGCATTTGGATACATTATCTCTCTTAATCCTAACCATCCGTTACACTCTCTTTCCCCCACACTATTGTGCTTTATAATATAGATATTTGTAATAATGATGATTTTTTTTAACCATTGGATCTACTTAAATCAAATGGCTTAAAAAAGGTGTATGTTATATATATATATATATATATATTTATTTATTAACACATAAATATTATATTACACACACCCATTTTAACACACACAAACACGTGTTACATTACCCACCACATAAATTGCATCAAACATATACACATATTACACAGAGAGACGCACGCAGAACATAGAGAGAAAAGAAATAAGAAGAATCGAGAGAGTTGGAGAGAGCTCGAGGGAGAAAGAACGAGAGAAAATAAAGAGAAAGAGAGAGAGGCAAGGTCGAGAGAGAGAGAGAGGTTGAGAAGAAAAAGCAGAAGCCGTGAGTGGAAGAAGCAGTGGAAGGAGAAAGATGGGATGACCGAGAGAGAGAGAGAAGAGCAATTTGTAAGTACACAATGGCTATGATTTCCTTGAATTTAATTGATTTTGTAATTTGGGTTTTTGGGTTGAATTTCGAAATATGATAAAATAATAAGATAAA
Organism: Zanthoxylum bungeanum; assembly: GCA_019454045.1. NCBI lineage: Eukaryota > Viridiplantae > Streptophyta > Magnoliopsida > Sapindales > Rutaceae > Zanthoxylum > Zanthoxylum bungeanum. The sequence goes on from SKCR01044625.1 coordinate 59,435, forward strand.
ATTGTTAGGGTTGGTGCTCCGAGTGCCAATCCGGATCGTATTTATGTCCGATTCATAAATACAGACAGTTTCTTTTTCCATAATATTACTAATTTTAACGGTAGCACCCTTGTCTTTTATACGCTTATTCGATCTAATTACGATTAGATATCTGATACGATTAGATTGAAACTGAATCTGGTTCAGTGATAAGTGTATACTAGAGAAAGACCCTAGGATTTACAGTATAGTGCGCAGTTACAATGCAGTTTGTAATTGACATTGGGAAGCGCACTATTAGTTGTATATCCTTAAATAAAGTTCCTGGTCAAGATTTTTTAACACGGGTCGGTTAGTAAAATCCGTTGAGCCAGTACATGTCGTATATCGTGAATTGGTCCGTTAGTTTATCCTAGTGAACCATGAGTCTCGGGAGACTCGTATAGACATGTAGGTATTTATTTGATAAGACACTGAAAGACTCACTGAAGGTTTCCTAATAGATGGTACACCAACGTCAATCGGAACCTTCTCGAGTTGAGCGAGCATAGTGGTCCTTCGACTTGAGATACCACTATGGATATATGAGTTATCCTCCACACTTTGATGGCAGTCACGTCAATGATCTATTCATGATCAGACCTTCGCATGTTCGTTGGGTGTGGACTGATGCTTATGATATCCATTGCGTATCAAGATAGGATCTGTCAGTCCTGTGTACAGGGCATAGACATCCTCACATGTTTATGATTTAGTAAATCCATGGCCGTGGAATAACATCGGAAAATAGTTCCGAGATTTATTTAGAGATCATAAATGAAAGTCGACTGTATTATACCGAACAAATTTGACGTTCTCATCTATATCTCAGGTATAATACGGATAGCCTGTGACGGAGGGATTATACGTATGCTATGACCTCGACTTGTATAGTTTAGCGAAATTATCCGTGGTCGTCATAATCCATGAGTGGGTGGTTACGGACACGAAATTGGATTTCGTGATGGATTTACCTAAACTTAGAGAGTCCCACAATATGAAGTGTACTCGTTGAGCACTTGGCAACTCGATATGAATAATATGGATTATTCATAATACTCACTCACCGGATTAAATGAGTTAATTCGAATCGTTTAATCGTTAAACGATAACACATGTAATTAGGGGATTTTGTCCGCTAATAATTATTGTGTATTTGTATTTGATACATAATACGATTAAATACACATTAATTTTTGTCAAATGAGATTTTGACACATGCCATAAATATATGTATTTATTATTTAATGTAAATAAAAATAAATATATGGTTGTTAATTAATTATTTAGTATTTATTAAATTGTTAATAATTAAATAATTAAAAAATTTAATCTTTATCCATTAATCATTATTTGAATGATATTTAGTGAGATATGATTGGAACACATGGCATGGCTTTAAAGTAAACTTTATGTGTTCAAATGTGATTTGTTGTTATAAAGTTTGCATTAAAATTAATTGATTTAATTATTTTTGGACAAAAAAGCCCCTAATTTCGACCACTTCTTCCTTATATTAGAAAATTGTTTCTCTCTCTTGTTCATTCATCCACAATGGCCGAAAGTCTCTCAAACAAATGGGTTTCAAATCTTGTTTGGTGAATCCATGGAAAATCAAAGGAAAACTCAAGGAAAAGGCTAAGGAATTGGAGGATTAAAGGTAATCTACCATAACCCCATGCTTAGAAATTTAGTTTCTTGTTTCATGAGTTATTAGAAGGGTTCTAGGGTTCCTTTGATTCAGAATTGTTGGGGCTTTTGGTTGTTTTTGATGGAGAAGGAAGTTTAGGCATGTGTGAAGTAGAAATTGGAAGTAATTAATGTAATTTTGTATCCAATTTGTTCAAATTGTTGTTGAATATTTTGTTGCCATTCTAGAGTTATTTGAGCCACTCTAAAATAGCCTAGAATTTTTCTAGATTTGTTCATATGGTGGGACTTTGATTGGTATTTGAATAATTTGATTAATCTTGAATAAATTGGTTTTAAAGCATGAAATTGTGAATTTTTGGTTTGCTGATCTGATCTTGCAAAACTGGAGATTATGTGATGATTTTGATGTCTTACGAATGTAATGGATGTGTTTTGGGAGTTGGCATAATTGCCGGAATGTGTTTCGGACTTGAAATAAGCGAAAAAGCCAAAAACGGCGTTATCGGGTGGATTTTGAGCCAACCGGGTGACGACTGTCCAAACCGTGAGTCTGTCACTGTTTGGGCAGCCTATGAACTGCCCCGACACTATTGGAGCTGACCTGGACAGTTTCCATAAGTGTCAGGTAGTCGGTTCGGTCAAAAACGCGTTTTAGGTAATTTTGCGGAAAAACAGTTTTCGTAAAAGTTTCACGACGTTTCAACAATATTTATGTTAATATATGATATTAAATAAATTGGTTTAGATAATATATGAATAAATTATTCATATTAGATATTGAATAATTTATTCGGTATTTTTTAAAAATATTTTAAAATACGATATCGCCCGACCCGCGCTTCCGCTGCGCCCAATGCCCAAAACCCCAACAAAATGGTATCAGAGTGGGTCTGATGCTTCATCCATAACATTTTTCATGCTTGATATATGATATTTAATCCAATTTATTTTCACACATGCATGTAATCTAGTATGTTTCTTTACTTTCAGTTTTACGCTAACGGAAAATGTAACGAAATTTTAATAGTTAAATTAAGTTATATTTTCTATATTAGAATTGAAATGTTTAGAAAATGATTTAGATTAAATTCTGCATTGGATGTAGATTATAACTTTCGTAGGAAAATCCCCGCTTTTAAATATGGCTGTAAAGTAACGTGTATTGGATATATGTTTCTTGGTCCGCCTTGCCATATGGATACAAATGATTTCCTGATGCTATAGCTGTATCGTGCAAAAGCTGTGCAGTTATGGTTGATGGTAGTTCGTTTGCGCTGGTAGAACTTATATGATAAGAGACAGAAAGTGGAAATCCTGAACGTGCCAAAGCTGTCAGGACTAAACCGGTAGCTTGAGTTTGTCATTGACAAGTGTAGCCTTGATACGCCTCCCTGTGAACCTGCCAAATCTGTCACAGCGAGAAACGGTCAGGACCAAAACCAGGAGTCACTGGTGAGTGATTGACAAAGAGTTGTCTACCTAATGAATATACGTAGGTGAGAACGTGCTAAAGCTGTGAGTCGAAATATATTCATAGGATCATACTCTCACTATGGAATTCGATTTAATTATTGGATTCCCGTTGTCCGTTGGGGATTATGGTATTACGTAAAGTAGTGGGAGACACTGCTGAGTTTAAAAATCCATAACTTAAGCAGTGCGTAATTTATGGAATTTACTGCTTTCGTTTTCTTTTATTCTATATTGTTTATAGATTTATACTTCTAATCCACTGCATTTATATTTCTTGAATATATTTTCTGACTTTACTTGTGGTTGCGTAGTTCTAGAATAGGTTCTAGAAAGACAGTAGACTTAGATATTGTTAGATTAGTTGAAACCATTGGGAACTATTGTTCCGATTTTCTTGAAAATCAAGATGGTTTGTGACTTAGTTTCTAAGTCACGATAGGTAATCTAGATAGATATCTGGTTTAGGATATTATTTTAGATAGAATTGTTTCTTATGCAGTAAGAATTGACTTGAATAGTTCATGTCTCGAGATTCTTGACTGGCATTAAGAAAACCCTTAAGTATTTGTTTATCTTTAATGACGTTTCTTGGCTTTTAAAGTCACGTGTTTGACACAGTTTGCTAATCAATTATTTGCAATTATTGTAAATAATTGAACGTAAATTATAAAGCTTGAGAAAGGAGATGTGTATAGTTGTGTACAGAGAAATCGATTCTCACAATACGACAACTGTAGGTATTGGATACCGGATCTCCCATCTAGTTATTAAAATAATTTTAATAACTGTTTTGATATTTTATATCAGAACTTGTGACTATTGGATAGTTACTTGTTCTGTATAAATAGTTGTTACATATTTTAAGATGACTAGTAGTGTTATTAATGAAAGATAAACATTAAGAAAAATATTCGGTAAAGTAAATAACTTAGAAATGTGCTTTATGAGATTTTATCGTAAAAACACTGGATGTTTGTTCCTTATGGTAAAGGATGGTCTGATATGAGATCACACCACATATCCTTAACCATATAATGAATATTGTATTCAGGATATGATTAAATCTCATTTAACTGATGATTGTCATTGGACAACCGATTTATTAACTAATACATTGGATGTATGTAGTTTAATAAATTAGAAATTACCTTAAGATAGTTTTCTATGCTCCGTAACTTAGTTAATGATTTGTCATGACTTAGTTACGTGTTTCTAGTAGAGAACATGTTGAACGTCTTTAATTGTTCAAAGAATTTCATTATGTCTCTGATGAAACGTAAATGGAATATTTTGAATGGTTCTAAGATATTCTATTTGAAGTGTTGAAAATTATAAAATTCATCGTGAGTCTTTGAATTGTTCAAAGATGTTTGATATGATAAATATGTGAAATAAGGCAATTAGTTCTATAGTTATTTAATGAATATGATTTTTACTCAATATAAACTTCCGCGATTCAATTTTGATGGAATTGGTCAGTGGGAGTAATCGAATCTTATATGATTTGATTCGTTGATATTGAAAGTTATCGAATTAATTTTCAATGCTTTTTGGGTTATGCTCCAGTAACACTAATTCATCTCTTTAATTTAAGTTCCATTTGTTTCTACAGTTACATATATGATATGTATACTAGAAAATTCGAATCTTGAAAAGTTTAAGATTTGAGACTTTCTTTTGTATAATTGTTATATAATTGAAAGTGCTTGTGCCTCAGAGGTACGAGTGAGAAGTTTATCATTTATTCTATTTAATGGAATATTGTATTTTGTTTGATTGAATATATTTTATACGATCCCGAGTAATAGAATTGTTTTATTACTTGGTATGTGAACATTGGATGTTGACGATTGCAGAAAGGACTTGACTTAGTGAAGTCAAATGTGAGAATGATAAACTATGGAACTACATAATTAATAAGATGAAAGAGACCCTATACAACTTATGTATAAGTCCAATAAGATGTCAAAATTATTTACAAAGTATTTGATACTTAATGATTCTGTTGTTTTCTTATTGAAGAAAATTATCCTATGACTCATAGTGAGAGCGATATTTGATATCGAATTCGTAAATTAACATTGAACCATAGATCTAAGATTGTTCATGGCTTACGACTATCAAGTTTTGTACTTGATTGGGCTTTCGTCATGAATTATTCGTGAGATGTGCTAATTATTTGCGCAGCAAAGGCGAATGACTTGTAAAGGTTTGACCTTTATAGTATGACAGTGAGAAAGGTTATACTCAGTAATCTATTGCCGATTCTGAGGAAACCTGTCTCTAGTTACACTAATTGAATAATTAAGGATCTGTTGGTTATGTCGATATTAAACTGTATTTTGGCTAAGAATGCAAAGTGGCGTTCTTGAGTGATTTCTTCGAATAAGACATCCGTCGTGATTTCTTTATTTGAAGAATTCATTCTAGAATGGCCCTAGAGTTGTATTCTACTAGATCACAGTTTGATATATTAGCTTATGCAGCCTATTGTAGACTCAGATAAGCTTTTTGAAAATTCGTGCGCTCTGTTTTTGATATTATTCAGATTGTCTGGTTTTATCGAAGTATAGAGAATACGTATTTGTCAGTAGGGTCAGTGGGAGCGTACAAATTTCTTTCTAGTATTATATATCCTAAGTCTTCTTTTCTCCATGGAAGCAGTGGGATAGTCTCTGTTATATTTGATATAAAGTTTTATATAAGATATAAAATTGAGAGACTTGTGAGATACTCTCATTAGTCGCATATTAGATAGAATCTAATAAAGGACACAACAAGACTATCTGTATGACAATTAGTATAACTGTTTGACAGTTAACGTGTCTTTTATGTATATAGTATTCATCTTTCGTAAATGATGATTCCTTTGTCGAAAGAGAGATTGATTAGAATATCTAGTCAATCCTATGCATCATGGATGATGGCGTAATGAATGATATATTATGTGCGATTAAAAGTATCAATTTAATCGTAATTATTACCAGTTATTTTGATATGTTATAGACCATATGATAAGTCTTGGAGTAAGTTCTTTGTTATCTATGTGATACTAAGAACGAGTTTTTTGTTCATGGAGAATTTAGTCAGCAACCATAAAGTCAGATTAGTTTTGATTATAATTATGACATTAGATGGTCTATGTCATATAAAGTCAAAAAAGATGCAGTGGGAGTGTCACCGTTGGTTCTACTGAATTAGTGGAATCAGTTGCAACTTATGAAGTATTGACTTATGAAGTTGTAAAGTGACCTTAATGATTAGAAGTGTTGATATTAGTTTTGTGCTTGCAGTTGTTTGCAAGTATTGGATTTGATATCTAAATACATAGACAACTCAATAGCTATAGCACAATACTGATATAACATCTCAGTCATATTGATATGGAATTTAGATTCTACAAAATATGAATGATGCTGGCTTAGGAAAACGGTTGGGTTTGTTTGACAGACTCGATTTGTTAAAGAAGGCTTACTTGTTCTTGCCTACCTCTTGAGTGCTGGTGAGTTCTTGAGGATCATGAGTATGCGATAGACATTGAGATGAGTATAGGATACCATGGATTGACACTAGAGCAAGTGGGAGAAATTGTTAGGGTTGGTGCTCCGAGTGCCAATCCGGATCGTATTTATATCCGATTCATAAATACTGACAGTTTCTTTTTCCATAATATTACTAATTTTAATGGTAGCACCCTTGTCTTTTATACGCTTATTCGATCTAATTACGATTAGATATCTGATTACGATTAGATTGAAACTGAATTGGGTTCATGATAAGTGTATACTAGACAAAGACCCTATGATTTACAGTATAGTGCGCAGTTACAACGCAGTTTGTAATTGACATTGGAAGCGCACTATTAGTTGTATATCCTTAAATAAAGTTCCTGGTCAAGATTTGCTAACACGGTCGGTTAGTAAAATCCGTTGAGACCAGTACATGTCGTATATCGTGAATTGGTCTGATGGTTTATCCTAGTAAACCATGAGTCATAGGAGACTCGA
>SKCR01044626.1:0-48046 GCA_019454045.1 Zanthoxylum bungeanum
AAGATAAAATTGAAAGATTGGCATTTAAAACATAATCCTAGGGAAAATGAATTTAAATGGTTTAATTTTTAAATTAGGAATAAATTTCAGGATGGTCATGGAAATATAATAAGTTACTTTATTTGATAAAATAACATATTATGCCTAAGTTAGAAGTTAAGCAAATAGTAGAGCATAATCTTTGGAAGATTTATGTGATGATAACTTTAGTGCTTAATCAATTATACTTACCGCAGTAGACTCCTTAATTTCTGAATCAAAACTAAGGATTAGATCCTTAAAGTATGATACTGAAATTGAAGGATCTTCATAAAATCTATCTTTAGATTTTAGAAGTACTAAATTGCAATTCATAACTCTTGGAGAGTTAATGACTATTCTCAAGGAGATAAAGTCAAACTTTGCAATTAGGCAAGTAGCACAAGGCGCACCTTACTTTGATATTCTAGAAACCCGAGGCTTGGCCAAAGGCTACTGGAATGTCAAAAGGGCAAAGGCAATATCATTATAATCTTCTAGGAAGATAAAGGACATCTCCCAAAATGTCTGCCTAAATTGTGGCAGATCGCGGAAGCGTGACTGCCGTTTGGACAAAGTAAACATGAAGTAATTGAAGACGAGCAAGGCTCTGACTTCAAATATGGTTGTCATAAATATGTTCATGACTAGTATTAAAATTGGATTTTAAATACTTAGTGTGGTACATAAAATATATGTGTACTGATGTTCAGAATCTGCTATGAGTAGGATACTGACTTCAGATGAGATTAATCTGCGAATTGAAAACGGGACGAAAGTTGTTGTTTTAACCGTAGATACCTAACTTTAGGAACAACGTTCGGGTGTGTACTTAATTAGGAATTGTTATAATGTAACTAGTTTGACTAGATACATTATCTCTATATTAGTGTATAACCCGCTGCGGGTGTACCTTTATATTCTAGAACACTAAAATATTTTATTATATAAATATGATATTGAGATAAGCACATTAGATGTGAATAACAGTATTTATATTTTGAATATAAATAAAATCTCAAATATATAACATGACAAACAAATAGCTCAAACTGATTTGATCAGATGAAACTTAAATGTGGCATTGTTGTCTAGGACACAATCAAACAAGAATCGTATATCCACACTTTTGAAGAGTGGATACTATGACAAATTGATTCTATTCAAATAAAGTCTACGAATCTAGTTTATTGGGCAAAGTGCCTAAAATACAATTTACTTGGTAAAAGTGTAAATGCCACCTATATGTTAGCCGTAGTTCATAAGTGAAGCAAGTGGGCCCATGTCTAGCTAGGCTAGATATGGATATGAATATTTTGTGACCTATACGGATGTGGAATCGCGTTATGGTTATGTGTCTCTTTTGAAACACAAATCAGAAACTTTTAAAGTTTCAACACGAAATAAACAAACAGATCGGCTAAAGTATTATACCGTCACGGTAAGACTGTAATGGAAAATACTTAAGCAATAAGTTTCTAATATACTTGAAAGAGTATAGTATTCTTTCAAATGAGGACTCCTCCCGGAACACGTCAGTTTTACAGTGTGTCCGAACTGACTGGCCGAATTTTATTGGACATGATAAGGTTAATCATGAGTCGCTCTGAGATACCATTTACTTCAATGGATAAGCTTTAAACAGTGCAAGAACTTATTTAGAATAAAGTTCCATAAAAATCTGTTTGACAGATTTCATATTAAATATGAACAGGAAAGAAACTGGGTTTCACATTCCTGGTAATTTGGGTGTGCTTGCATACATTTGGATGATACCAAACTAAAACCCAAATTGGATAAGTGCCAATTGTAGGTTATCCTAGGGATACCATAAGTATTGTACTTATACATCTCACTAGAGAACAATTAGATTGTTTCTCACCATGCGGTTTTCCTAAGAGGAATACTGATATGCAGTGGTAAGTGGGAGGATAGTAAAACTCGATGAAAATTGGGGTAATGCTATTCAAGGCACCGATTCCTAATGGAACACAAATAGTTCATCAAGGATGAAACTATTACCATTAATCTTCAAATACACAAGAACCACGTATGTCGGAGAGATTCAGAAAACAACCTGGGGTATGGGTTTCTGATCTCACCTCAAACCACATAAAGATGTCTATCTTTTGAGGTATACCAACTGACTACGTATCAGGTAGTGATACAAGGTATCGACTTCCTGATCATGACAAAGTGCCATGACATCCAAAATGGATTCCATGTATATCAACTATGTTTGGATACTAGTTGATGTACAGCAAGACATTGTGCCTATTAGTACTGTATAAGTCTTCAAGGAAGACATACATGGATGGCAACATACCAACGTACTAGGCTTGTAGAGGAAAGGTATCGTTATCAACATTATGTTGATTACGATTCAACCTTTTAACTGTTGCCACGGTAAATCCATTTGGATAATGCTTGCTAATGCTGATGTTTCATTAGTGAAATATGTCAGCTTAATGGCAAAATCGCTTTCCTGAAAAGGAAACCTTTTGGAGGATGTTTACAACATCCTGTGGGTTTTGTCGTACCAAAACTAGCAAACAAGGTTTGCGGGTTATTCGATCCATGTTTGGATTGAAGCAAACATTAGGTTCTTGGAATTGTCATTTTGATGTAATCATAATAGTTTATGATTTAATTCAAAACGAAATGACTCTTGTGTATATAAGAGGGATAGTGGGAGAGCACTGACAGTGGTTGTCCTATAAATAATGATAATATGTCATTTCTTAGAAATGATATTCCCATAATAACTATCGGCGAAAGCTTGGCTTTCGAGAAAACACTCCGAGAAACCGTACATTGAAAAATATACGCAACCTGATGTCTCATACGCTTTGAGCATATGGATTCACAAATAGGCCAATCCAAGTGATAGTCACTGGATTGATGTTAAGAACATCCGTTAGTATCTTAGAGAACTAAGGATGCTGTCTTAATCTGTAGAGAATGAGAACTTGAAGTGACTGGGATCACTGTTGCAAGTTTCCTAAACCGATAAAGATGACTACAAGTCGCAAACGGTACTACAAAATTTGAATAACGGAACAGTGAGCTGGAAATCTTCCAAGCAAGTTACTGTTACCAAATAAACAACAAATGTGGGTTAATTGCTGTAGTTGAGGCGGCAATAAAAGCCTTATGGGTCGATAAACAAATCTAATTAGATTAGATATAGTTCTGTTAGCAGCTGAGCTAGGCGTCAGCACAGGCTAGAGAATTAATGGTCTCATCAACGATCCAGATACATACTTCGACTATTCATCTGATTCGTTCGGATCATACATCGTGGCGATGTGATGATCGAATAAATCGCATCAGATGATAATCATACAAATCCGCTGATGAAAGATTTCTCAACAGTTTGAACTAACCGTACATAGTTCGGGTGTAAGACACTCGAGTGACTGGATATAGGCCAAGTGGGAGATTGTTGGACAATAATGACCCATAGCGTCACTATTTGTACAGATCATGGTGTTGTTGTACAAATTAACTATGTGACAAAGGAGATTGCACTCTTATCATTTGAGATTAGATCACCTAGATGTATAAATGATGAGAGGTCCTTGTGATTTGTTCCTGGACGGAGAATGATATGAGACAGTATCAGTCCACGTAGGATAAATCATTAAATATCCATAGTCAGAGTATTATCGAGATTGGACATCGATAATGCGTAAAAGACTAGTATTACACTTGTGCGCGTTGTGAGGGCACAACGACATAGTTCTCATATATTTGGGTATAGGATACTCATGCAAGTGTAATAGGAGGTTGTGTTTTACCGATGGTACGGGAAACAGCTTCGCTCTGGATAGACCCCATCGGAATTCCATTGATAGTATGACTATTTGTCTATGGAAGTCTGAAATCAGGGTAGGTGTATTTGGTCTTAACCTGAGACTTGCACCGCTAATACTTGCGACAATCAATATACTTTGGTTGCGGTCGTCTAGGGCTTTAACAGGTTCTATGTACGCCAATGCTGGGTATATTGAGAATCGTAGTGTGTTGGGTGTGATGTCAAGACGGAAGTGTCACTCCAGTCATATGGAGATGATGGTCACGTAGGATATGGGACTGGTTCTCTTAAATGATGCAGCTATCGGGATATTATGACTAGGTCATGTATATCCGATTATAGAGACTAGTCACCAGACATCCGACATGTGCTTCGTAGGGGCAGACATAATTCTAGCCCCAAACCTAGCACGTGATCATCCGATACTGGACAGAAATATGCAATACTACGTATACTACGCTTGATATAGATCCTTTATTCCTGTAAGGATATTTCCGGAGAATTGGGTAGGCATGGCGTTTTGCTAGAGGCCAACCTTGTCTTGTAAATCGGTATAAACGTAGTACTTGGTATTTACGTGTTCGGATAGTCCAACGACCGAATTTACTGCCAACATATCCGGGGATCTCATGGGTCGCTTCCCAAAGATTCACCGATGACGTATGACTCGCACTCTATATTAATCTGGGATTAATTAGAAGAGAGATAAAATTAATTTGGGATTATGGGATAAAATATCAATTAAAGAGAGATAACGATTAATTTGGAATTAATCGATAAATTAATATATTTGATATATTAAACGAAATTGGATTTCGAGGCGGAATTAAAATTAGATTTTAATTCGGGCGAACAAATTAATTTAGAATTAATTCGTTAGTGACGTGAATAGTGATTTCGCTAGGCGTAATCATTTAATTACGACGCAACGGAAAATTTATTAATTTGGAATTAGTAAACCCGAGCCCGAGATTATTTGCGAGCGCATTCGCATTTCGAATTCGAATGCGGGACGCAAGTCAAATCAAGCGTCAAATCATTAGTCGCATCAAGCGTCAAATCACATGTCACTTTGAGTGATGTGACACTTGATTGATTGATGTGATTGATTGAGTGTTTGGTTGGTGTATGAGTGTGGAACACTCAAGGTTATTGTTTTTTCATTAGTTTGACTTTTGAAAGCAAGTGTATATGATTTTAATAAAAATCAATTACCATTTGTTGGATGTAATAACCTAATACACAAAACCACTCATCTCTCTCTCCATTCTCTTCTCCATTCATGCCCAAAGGGGCTGAAAATCATCTCACTGTTTTCTGTAAAAATCGAGCAGTGAAGGGAAGCTAGAGTGGGATTTTGTGGCAAAATCACAAGTGCTAGCACACTTATGAGACATGCGAAGGTGATAGGGAAGTCCACCAATGAGCCGGGAATCAAATGACGAAGCTTGAAGCTTGGTTTCTTGTTGATTGAAGGCCGAAACAGTGAGCACTTCACTGCCACTGCCGAACCAGTGAAGGTGAGCAGAAATGGATTTTTGTTCGTCAAAGCGTCGCTCAACCGATCGATGTGAGTATTCCGCAACTTGTTCGATTTGCTTTCGCACATATTTCATGTTTATTATTGATCTTGGGACCTTAATAGAAACCAACAGGTAGTTCCTAAACTTAGGTATCTACGGTTAAAACAGTGACTTTCGTCCCGTTTCCAATTCACATATAAATCTCTATGGAAGTCAGTATCCTGCTCAAAGCAGATTCTGAACACCAGTATATATTTATGTACCACACTAAGTATTTAAAATCCAATTTTAAAACTAGTAGTGAACATAATATGACAAACATATTTGAAGTGAGAGCCTTGCTCGTCTTCAATTCCTTCATGTCTGCTTTGTCCAAACGGCAGTCACGCTTCCGCGATCCCGTTTGCCACAATTAAGGCAGACATTTTGGGATATGTCCTTTTATCTTCCCAGAAGACTATAAGGATTTTTCCTTTGCCCTTTTCAATACTCTAGAAGCCTTTGGCCAAGCCTTGGGTTTCTAGAATATGGAAGTAAGGTGCGCCTTGCGCTACTTGCCTAATTGCAAACTTTGACGTTGTCTCCTTGAGAATATCCATTAACTGTCCAAGAGTTATTCATTGCAATAACACGGGTCGGCTAGTAAAATCTGATGAGACCAGTACATGTCGTATATCGTGACTTGGTCTGATGGTTTATCCCAATGAACCATGAGTCTTGGGAGACTCATATAGACATGTAGGTGTTTATTTGATAAATACTAAATGACTCACTGAAGATTTCCTAATATATGGTACACCAACGTCAATAGGAATCTTCTCGAGTTGAGCGAGCATAATGGTCCTTCGACTTGAGATACCACAATGGATATATAAGTTATCCTCCACACTTTGATGGCAGTCACGTCACCGATCTATTTAGATCAGACCTCCACATGTTCGTTGGGTGTGGACTGATGCTCATGATATCCAGTGCGTATAAAGATAGAATCTGTCAGTCATTTGTACAGGGCATAGGTATCTTACACGTGTTTGCGATCTTGTAAATCCATGGTCGTGGTATAACTTCGAAAGCGAGTTCCAAGTGTTATTTAGAGATTGTAAATTTGAAAGTCGACTATATTATACCATAAGGATTTGACGTTTTTATCTATATCCCAGGTATAATATGGATAGCCTGTGACGGAGGGATTATATGTATGCAATGAACTCGACTTGTATAGTTTAGTGAGATTATATGTGGTCGTCATAATTTACGAATGGGTGAATTATGGACACTAAATTGGATTTCATGACGGATAAATCTAAACTTAGAGAGTCCCACAATATGAAGTGTACTCGTTGAGCACTTGGGCAACACGTTATGAATAATATAGATTATTCATAATACTTCACTGAATTAAATGAGTTAATTCGAGTTGTTTAAACGGTTAAACGAAAATACATACATTATGGGCATTTCGGTCATTTGATAATTAATGTGTATTTGTATTTGATATAAAATTTGATTTGATACATATTAATTATTTGTCAAATGAGATTTTGACACATGCCATTAATATATGTATTTGTTATTTAATGTAAATAAAAATACATATATAATAATAATCGCATTAATTAATTATTTAGATGTTAAAATGTTAAATATCTAGATAATTAAATTATTCCAATATTACATAATTGTTATGCATTATGTTTGATTATTATTGGTTACATATGACATGATTTTATTAAGCTTAAAGTTTACAGATTGGATTTGTTAACTTAAAGGTTATTATTATTAATTAATTAGATTAATTGACCAAATGACCAAAATATCCTTCTTTAAACACCCTAAGTCGGTTTTGGTTCCTATTTAAAGTTAGAAAATTTTGTTTTCTCAATAATAAGATAGCCATGGCCGAATCCTTTGAAGAAGAAATGAAGAAAATCAAGAAAAAGTTTAAAGAATTTAGGAGATTTGGAGGTAATCTTCATAACTCTTAAACTTAGAAAGTTTCTTTCTTATTCTTGAGTATCTAGACAAGTTCTAGGGTTTCTTCCTTTCTTATATTTTGGGGCTTTTTGATTTGGAGGCTAGATGCATGTGTGAAGTTGGATTGGATAATATTATTGTAATATTAGTTCAATTTTGTCATTTGATGACTTGTTTCCATTCTAGAGTGTTATGACCACTCTTGTAACTCCTAGAATTTTTCTTGAGTTCTTCATAAGTGGTGGCTTTGGTTGGTGTTAATGTTGATATGATTAATGTTGAGAAAATTGAATTTAAAGCATGAAAAATGATATTTTTGGTTACCAAATCAGATATGGAATTTCTGTGATTTTGGTGATGAAAATTATGTTGTATAAATGTATTATATGTGTTTTGGGCATTGGAACAATTGCCGGAAATTATTTCGGAGTTGAAATATGCGAAAACGGTGAAAAACAGCGTTACCGGGTGACTTTTGAGCCAACCGGGTGACGGCTGCCCAAACAGTGAATTGGTCACTGTTCAGGCAGCCCATGATCTGCCTTAGTACTGTTGAGGCTCACCTAGGCAGCCCTCACGTGCATTAGGTGGTCGGTTCGGTCAAAAACATGTTTTATGCCATTTTGCGGAAAAACATTTTCGTAAAAGTTTCACGATGTTTCTTAACTATTTATATCGTTATTTGATATCGAATAAATATATTTAGGTGAAATGTGAATGAATTATTCATATTAGATATTGAATAATTTATTCGGTAATTTAAAAAACTTTTAAAATTACGATTTCACCCGAACCGCGAGCTTCCGCTGCGCCCGCCCCAAAACCCCAACAGTAGGGACCTCACAAGTTTCTCTAAACACTTCTCTAACTTAGGCTAATTTCTCCAAGAATTGCTTGTACTTAGCTTTCTCAAACTTTTGCTTTGCTTAATTAAAACATTCCTAAAGCTTGTTATTTATAGCAAAATTTAGAAATTTTTATTTAATAAAAGTTGTAATCAACTTTTAGGTGGGTTTAATCTAATTTATCTAAATATGTATAATTAGGTGTGACTAATCTCCATGGTCTCCCACTTTGATTTAATCCAATTAAATCAAGCCATAGATTATGAAATGGATTAATTAAATATTTTCCACTTTGATTTAATTAAATCAAGTCAAAACCACCTATTATTACATACTTATAATTACCATAATATCCTCAAATGGTAGAGATGATTATGATTTTACAATTAAGTCATTGTGTAATTATTGTATTAATCCAATTAGGTCAAAGTAAATAATCAATGTTATCCAATAACACTTGATTATCTTAGTTGATAATTATAATATCGAATATTATCTTTTATCAAAATTAATCGGCTACCCAAGTGCTCAACGAGTACATTTCATATTGGGACTCTCTAAGTTCAGACATGTTCGTCATATAAGCCTAGCTAATATATATGCAATTCGGCCACCTTCAAATTCGCGAAGAACACGGACGACCTTTCTGAACTATACAGGTCGAGGTCATCACATATGTCTAACAATCCATCCGTCGTAGGCTATTCGAGTTGTGCTTAGGAAATATAGAATACACCGTCAAATTTTCAAGGCGCACATCTCATGTCGACATGTCCACGATTCTTTATAATTGATGTGATCTATCCTAGGTGATCGACTTTGGCCAAAGCTTAAAGAATTGTGACTTTACTCACATGGATACATAAACCCCTTATGGTACACATACATGCCTACAGATCCTATCTTGCTTCGCACTTGATTACTAAGTGGATCGGTCCACACCCAACGAACATCTAGAGGCCAGACCATGAAAGGTTTCTGACATACATGGCATCAAAGTATGGAGGATCTCACACAAAATCAAGGTTATCCTATAGTCAAAGGATTACATATGCTACTCGACTCGAGGAGATTCCTATTAACAGTGGTGTGTACTTCCAACTATTAGAAATCACATGTGAGTCAATCAATATTCGATCCAATCAATACCCACAAGTATACGAGTTTCCAAAACTCATGGTACATCTGGTTAAACCATTGGAACTCCAATTCCAATATACGACATGTTCTGATCTTAACCGTATTCCAAAACCAACGACTATGAATATTTACTTTAAGAATAGTTTATAATAGTAATACTTATCCTAATATCGAACCACCTAGTGTCCAATATTACTACAAGATTATTCTAAGGTCGATGTCATACTTAGCATATTTATACACATAATGACAATATCATTAATAATATATGAAAATATAGTTATTTTATTAATAAATAATAAACTGTATAATTTGGATTTGCACTCCAAACACCAACTCCAACAGCCATGTCTTTAATTTATGTGTTCAAGATGGTCTGACATTTTTAGAATCTTACATTGATCCTATTAAGACTGTACTTAATTGTATTTGGTCATATTATCAAGTTCTGAGAGAATGAGCCAAGTTTTGTAAATTAAATGGTGTTAAATCGGTAAAATTTTCACGAGATGTTCTAACACGTTGGAATTCAACTTATTTTCTTTTATGTCAAGCTTTCCAACACAAAGATGAATTATGTAATTTTTTTCCCAACATGTTCAACATATCACACTTTTGCCTAGTCAATGAGATATTTGTGAAAAAATTTAAGAAAATTTAAAAGTTTTTAATGATACTACAAATTTTTTTAGCGGAGTTTATTATCCTACAACACATTTATTTCTTGTTGAAATTTTGAATATTGTTGGTAGTCTATCTGAGCATGCAGAAAGTTCTGATCCTAATGATATTGTTTTATTTGAAGCTATTACTGTTATGAAACGAAAATGATTGAATTAATTTAAAGACATTCCATTATTTTATTTTAGTGCCACGATTTTTGATTCTAGATTTAAATTAGAATGTTTGAATAGTGTCTTACAAACTTGCTATGAATATTTAGAAATAACTGATGAAATTAATATTACAAGAATAATAGATAGAATAAAAATTGATTTAAAAGATTTATTTAATGATTATGTTGTAGGAAACGCTTTCCTTGCGCAGCGGAAGCATGTCAGACACCCGTATCGGATTTGAAAAAATTTTATGCCATTCCCACCAAGTGGCCGAATGAAACCAGCAGTACCACTAAAATTTTGCTAATGTTTTGAATAAAATTTCAGCCCCCGAACAGCCCTCGAACAGCAGCACAGAATCAGACTGTTTTAGCACCCGAAATGCGCCCAACACACTGCCAAAACAGCCCCCAATTTGCATGACCAGTGGAAGTGTTTCAGTTCTTTTTTTACACTTGAAAACAGCCTCAAAACAGCCCTAAAACAACCCCTTTTGTTTCCCAAAAAATGGATTAAAACAAAATCAAATCGAGCCTCGAATCCCCTTGGATGTGCTCGGTAGTGGGCAAAATTTACCCCCACTACTGTGAGTCAATGAAGAAGAAGGGTGATGGATTATTTTGGTTCAATACCAAGAGAGTCTTTTGTGCTATGCCTCACAACCAACGGAAACTAGTGTGGGCTAGAATCACAAAATTAATCCTTAAATTATTTAGAGATTAATGTCATACAAGTATTTTTATTTATTTTCTTCTTGTTCTTTCTTTTTGGTTTTTCTCAATACTTGAGAGAGAATGAAGAAGAAGAATAAGATGGAGGCTAGTGTTGTTTGTTTGAGAATATGGCAAAAGAAAATCAAATTTTCTTTTTATATTTAGGGTAATTAATTTCTAAAATTAACAAACCCCTTCTCCTCCCCTCATGGAATTTTTCGGCCAAGGTATGAAATGGATTCAAAAATTTTGTAACAACTATCTTAAATTACCATAATAAGAATATGTAACAAAATTTAATTTTTCAATTAACCTTATTGAAAAACATAACTTCCTAAGAAACCAAGGGTTTCCAAAACCCAAAAACATGAAATTCCAATAATGGTCTTATTAAATTATATCAAATATAATTTAATTTTATTCATTTAATAATTATCATATAATTATTAAAACAATATAATAACTTTTTAATATATAGTTTCATGTGTGACAAAATGATATTATTAATCATATTAATAATATTTATACATATGTGAGTATATAATTGAACTATCCAATTATACTAAATCCGCTACAGTATATTGAGCTAGCACGGGGACCAAATGGACCTACGGTTCCGAGCTCCAATAATCTCGAAATATTAATTAAGCTCTTAATTAAATATTCTGAATTATTAACTCCGATTTATTCCACTAAAAACCTGAAACTGCACTCTCGTTGCCGCAGATAGTATATTAAGCCAAACCACGTCGGTGTCCATCGATATAGTCGCTACATACAGATTAACCCTTCACGAGTATCTCGTAATTATAGCCGGGTCATAATGTCTGTTATACCCCTATAATATTTTTAACCTTAAGTACCATTGATTCTCTAATAAATGATTTATTCATAACCATTTTGAATTTTAATTTTTCTATTCGTAACATAAATACTTGAGCGCTCTAACCGTTCAAGTACCGAATCAACCCTTAAGGAAGATATTTATCTACTTCTCGCAATAAGGAGTGAACTTCATGTCTATCTAAAACGTCCCCAGCTACACACCAGACCATGCCCCCAAAGTACGTAGCTATTAGTCGGGACTGTTACACCAACCTCACATACGTAAATCAAAGGACATAGCCTGCCATGTAGGAGTTCGTAGTACACTCAGGATTAAGATCAATCTATATATGACCATCTAGTAGATCGAAATGAATTTCTTTATTTAACGGATATTATAAGAAAGTCATTTCTATCTGGGTCCAGTCCTATATGATCACATCATACAAGGTGCCTCCATTCTCTCCACATGGACGATCCCGGATCAAGGTCGCCATATAAATATAGAATGAACCGCAGCTATAAATAAACCATAAACAAGTACTTGTTTTGTTTGCTCTCTATAGACTATTTTAAATTACTAAATTCAGACTTAAATCCTCTTGTGTATAACACTCATACACTAAGTCTGAAGACACATAAGTAATCTAGGGTAATCTAGATAATTGACAATATGTGAAATTTAAACAAACACTTTGATGAATGAATAATGCACTATTTTATTTCATAACATATAAAATTGTTTACATTACATGAAGTTCTAGGGCATATATCATAACATATGTTAATAGATATAACTTGTAATCAATAGGAACTAGTAGTAGCAAACTCGTAATACATTCAAGATTTAGCGTAGGTGATCGTTGGTTACTACAACGAAATAAAAAATATATGGATAACACGACAAACAACCCGAAATTAGATAATTATTTATCTACCAATTCCGAGTTTCCTACTGAAAGTTTAGTGCGTAAAAATTTCCAAGTACTTGACTGGTGGAACCAACATCAAATATTTTTCCCGTATTATCAATTATTGCGAAAGCGGTGTTGGTATCACTTGTTTCCACCATTGCGGTTGAGCAAGCCTTAAGCTTAGAAGGCGATATTTTGGAAGCGAGACGGTTTTCAGTACATCCAATCACTTTAGAAGCAACAACATGTGTGGATGATTGGACTCGAGCTGATCTGAGGCAGATGCCCCTGATGACTTTGAAGACTTGTTCGACAATGCATCTGCAAGTGCAAGCGGAACGGGAGCTGAAGGATCAACAGACACTGATAATGATGATGATTGATCAGTAAATAGTTGTTAATTATAATGGGGAACTATCTTAAAATTTTAATGGAACTGTGTGAGTTTTGATTCGTTTCACCCCTGTAGGATACATAGGTAACTTAAGTTTTTAAATATTTAAGTTCAAGCTCTTTAATTTTATTTTTAATTTAATGTAATCTAAATTCAAATTCATAATTTTAAATAAATTTTTTAATCTCATTATATATATATTTTTTAAATTATTATTAAAATAAATAAATAAACCGCAGGAAACCGGAACTGTCCGGTTCGATTCCGATTCCGCATGAGTGTGGAACCGGGAACCGTCCGATCCGAAATCAAATCGGACATGTGGCCAGGTCTAGGTTGAGTTCGGCCCTGCCCATTTCTCCCAGTAGACATAAGATGGCATGATAAGGAAAATACTAAACTAAAAGCTAATAAATGGTTGCAATTAGGGATGGACAAATCAGAAAATCGAGTTTGGTTTGGTTAAGTTTGAACATTTAGAACCATTTGATTTTAAGTTTTTAAACCGAACCTAATTAATTTCGGTTAGATTTGGTTCGGTTTACAATTCGATTTTGAACTTTATTTTCATTATATCATTTAGAATTTAAAAGCACGATTTTAAAGATTCTAACTCTCAAATCGTTTGGTTTCATATTTAGTCGTGATTCAACCTAAATCAAACCATAAATTTATTGATTTGGAGAGTTGAAACCAATCAATTTTTAAAAACCAACTCTATTAGTTCGGTTCTATTGAAGTTAACATGGATCGAAAGCCCAACCCTAATTGCAATATTTATTTAAACTAAAAAGATTAAGATTAAAAATAAGAAAAATCATTTGTTTTTGTTCATATATCCAATATAATAATTATAAAATAAATTATATAAAGAGTGCAATTTAGAGTAAACAGTTACAGATGTAATAAAGTTGAAGCCTATGTGTATTCGTGGAAAAAAAAAAAGTTGAAGCCCATGTTCTATGGATTACGGGGCCCAATTGCAATGGTTTTTACCAAATTACCAAATCATTATTTACCCATGACGCATACAAGGACAAATCAACAGATCCACTATCATAAACTCGGATGCATGTGATAATTCCTCGGTTCCCCTCCTCCGAACCTTAGGTTCGGATTTTGTTCCTGTTTCATTGATGTAAACGAAGTCTTTTATTATCCTTAGACAAACAGAAACAAAAAGAATTCACCTTTAAGCAAGGAAAAAAAAAAAAGGAAAATTTGTCGCATTTTGCTCAGTTCGTGTCTTTTTTCAGATACGAGGTACAAATTTTCTCTCTCTCTTTCTCTCTTTTTAATTTTCAATTTAATTATTATTTTTATTACGCCTTTTTTTATTTTTGCTAGTTATTATTATAAAATTTTCAGATCGGATTTTGTTATTCAAGATTTTATTGGACTGTAATTCATCAGTAATTGATAAAATTAGGCGTTGTGTGGTGTGATTTAGTGTTAACGTGCACTAATTATAATAATTGACAGTTTAATTCTTCATTTTTTTCGTGCGCGTTAAGAAATAGGTACGTTTAATATTTTTGTATATATGGAAATTTAATAAATAAGTTGGAGTTTATTTATGAATAAAAGACAGTTTTATGACTACTGTCTAATTTGATGGGGAAATTTTGACTTTTTTTGAAAGCTATGATCTGGTAATTATAATTACTCCATTGTTTACTAAGTTTCTCAAGGCATAATTTTTTGTCCTTGTAGGGATGGGGATTCTGAGTTAAGAATAGCATGACATGTTAATGTAAGGAAGTTTCGTTACGTTTTCAGGATACAGACAGATTTTAGTTTCTCTGTCCTTATTTGTTGTGTGGATTTATCGAGTCTGTCCTTCTGGTGCATTGTTTATGGCTTGTTAGAAAGTGACACGTTGTGCTAAGTCTAAGCAGCACTCATTGTGCCAATTAGAGGGTATTGGATTTCTTGGATTCAAATCCAAAGTAGATTTTCTTCTCATTTGTGGTTGACCTTGTCCGCGAAGTTAGAAATTTGAGTAGCAGAACCCACATGGTCACTTAGATTAGTACATGTTTCCCAGTTTCTTTGGCTATTGAATTATTGTTGCCAGAAATATGAACAGTATCATATACAGAAACTCGCTTCCTGACTTCTTTTGAAGCAGTCATACAAGCGCTGTTCTAGCCTTAGAAACAATAGATCACCAGTCCCAAACCCGTTTCATGTAGTTTGGCCTGCTACTTCCAGTAATCAATAATCTGGTAATTTTCGTAGACGATGTGAACCAACGCTCAGCTTCCCAAAATTGTTTTGTTCCCTAGTTGACCTGACAACTCTAGTTTTTTCTTCGAAACTAAATTAATGTGCTTTTGGATTTTCCTTTCTCTTAAAATTGACTATGATTTTCATTTTCCACATTTTCAATTGACATGGATATGTGTTTTACGTTTTTGTAATTTTACCTCTTCACCATCACTTTTAAAAGAACTGTTCAAGTAACTTTGAGACACATTATTGCAGCTGTTCCAGGGAAGGCAGATTTATAACAGTTCCTGGAAGAATATGGAAGAATGTGGGCCTCTCAAATGTGATAATAGATTAAAGCGCCATCCTTTGACTCCTATTAGGGTTTTCAGGGGTCTGATATGTTTATTGGTGTTCATTTCTACTGCATTTATGTTTCTAGTGTATTTTGCACCCATTATTACCATCATTTTGCGGCTTTTCAGTGTCCATCATTGTAGGAAAGCAACATCCTTCCTCTTTGGTCTTTGGCTAGCTTTGTGGCCCTTTCTGTTTGAAAAGATTAATAGAACTAAAATGGTTTTCTCTGGAGATATTGTCCCAGCAAATGAACGTGTAATACTTATGGCCAATCACAGAACTGAGGTTGATTGGATGTACTTGTGGGATCTTGCATTGCGAAAGGGGTGCCTGGGATACATAAAATATATCCTTAAGAGCAGCTTGATGAAACTACCTGTCTTTGGTTGTGGATTTCACATTTTGGAGTTTATTTCGGTGGAGAGGAATTGGGAAATTGATGAACTTGTCATGCGCCAAATGCTTTCTACGTTTAGGAATCCCAAAGATCCTTTATGGCTTGCAATTTTCCCCGAGGGAACCGATTTTACGTACTGCCTTTATCCCCTCTATGTTCCTATTCCATGAGCATGCATGCTGATTTTTATATTCCTCCTCCCCAATATAATTATGTTTATTTAATTAAGATGGTACTTTTTCTTCTTTGACCCAATGGATCTAGAATGGCTAGCAATTATAGACCATCACCATATAGATCCTTGGCTAAGGAGCTAAGCAATTATTGCAAAACATAAACTTATTTATCATAAACCATGAAATGCATTTCCATCTACAGGTGCCTTTCTTTTGGCTTACACACTTGGAAAATTCACATATTTGTCTGTATTTTTTTTCAGTGAAGACAAATGCAAGAGGAGTCAAAAATTTGCAGCTGAAGTTGGACTTCCTGTGCTTACTAATGTGCTGCTTCCAAAAACAAGGGGATTTTGTCTTTGCTTGGAAACTCTGGGTAACTCATTGGATGCAGGTTTTCTTCAATACTCTTTCTCCTGTAGCTATAATTTCTTACTGCAAAGGTTTCAAGATGGTGTTAAACATATAGTTGATATAATATTCCAAACATACCAACAAATGAGAAATGTGATGTTTTCCCCACATGATTGTTTGAGAAAATGGCCCTGTCCCTCAAAGCCTGCAGTTAGTACAAAAGTTTTATTGACGCGTAATAAATCAACTTTTGCTGTTTTTTTTTTACCCGGTGTCTGATTTTGCTACTTTTAGCCTCTTATCAAACACATTTTATCTTTATCTTCATCTAAGAATCTCAGTTGGGAGATCATTCTGTGGATTTTATGTATAGCAGGCATTGTTCTCTTTGGGTATTGCCTCTAGTAATCAGTATTATAGCAGTAAACTTATGATGTCAGCAATAAGAAAATTATTGTTGGCTCATAGTTTTGGCTTCCGCTTAGTGGACAAGTGTTTCTAGCTTATTTAAATAACTTAACTGTTTTTATTTCAGAAAGATCTGTTTTTTAAAAGCCTTTTAGTAACGAAATGGGATATCATCCAAGATAATACTTATCAGACTGATGATGATTTTCTGTCTGTAATGGTTTATCTGATGGTTATGCTTACATTGCTTAGGGAGTTGCCAGTGGCTATGGCAACTCAAGAGGACACTTTCTTTGTGTTTTCTTTTATCATTTGGCAACCCACCCGGATCCTTGATACTTATTGTATTATCACAAAGACTTCGGTTTACTTGTTCTGAGAGAGGACCAAGCTTACTCCAAAATATATCTTTTTAGAGCAGTGTTGTGTTTTGTCTAACCATTTCCTCTCTATTGCTGGCTGAGTGGCTTTTGTTTTGCATCCTTCTTTATACACAGACACATACACACACAAAAAAAACACAGCTGTTTCTAACAGTAATATATGCTCCTCTGTTCTAACAAAACTGCAGTTTATGATGTGACAATCGCATACAAAAATCGATGTCCTTCCTTTATGGACAATGTCTTTGGAGTGGATCCTTCAGAAGTTCACATTCATGTTCGGCGTATCCCTGTTAAGGAGATCCCAGCATCTGAAAATGACGCTGCTGCTTGGTTAATGGATGTTTTCCAACTCAAGGACCAGTTGCTCGAAAAATTCAATGCTCAAGGCCATTTCCCCAACCAATGCTCAGAAAAAGAGCTTTCTACTTTGAAGTGTTTGGTTAACTTTTTTGTGGTAATTTCCTTGACAGCCTTATTTACTTACTTTACCTTTTTTTCATCCATTTGGTATAAAATATACGTGGGTTTAGCTTGTACAAGTCTTGCTTATGTAACTTATTTCAATATTCGACCAAAGCCAGTTGTGGGCTTTTTTAAAGCAATGTTTGACAGCAAGAAAACGAAGAAGTAAATATTTTAGGATCCTTTACACTTAAATTACAGTGACCTGCATTCTTGCTTGTAATCTTGATTGTTCTATATTTGAATCACCTGTTGTTAATTGGTTTTCCGAAATATCTTGTGTATTTTCAGTGCATTGCACCCCTTCTGTTGGATTGGTACCCTGTGTCTCTCTCAATTATTCATGAAAATGACGATACATATAACAAGAATTTATTGAAGAGATCGCTATTGGCGTGTAATATCTCATATCGTTTGGGAAAAATGTTGGGATGTGCTTATAAATGTCAAGTCCTTCTATTAGTTGAAGGCTTTTCGAGTAAGTTAGTAATTCATGTCAAGTATAAAATGAGAATATCTATATTCTCTCCTGAACTTAGCAGCCTAAAACGCTTTCTGGTTTTAGTTCTCGTTATAATATTCTATCATGCGTGTATTGATCAATATTCTCTCATGAACTTAACAACCGAAAAGGCTTCTGGTTTTGGTTCTTTTTATAATATTCTATCATACGTGTATTAATAATAATGATTTTTAATTAATGACTACAAATCATAATTTGTAGAAACCTCATCACAAAACTAGGGGTGGCAATTTGGGTTAGGATTCGTTTATTCGTTCTATTCGATTCGCTTTAAAGCGAATACGGGTTTGAAAAAATGGATTCGTTTAATAAATAGGTCAATTCGATTCGATTCATTTATTAAACGAATCGAATATGAATTTAAGTTCATTGATTCATTTAAGATTCGTTTTATTATTTTTATTTATTAGTTCTTGTTAATTTTCAATTAAGATTCGAGAAATTATAGCTAATTATCATAGAAAAATTAATATTTTATATATTTGGTGAGGTATTTTTAGTAAATATATTAATTACATATTTCATATGTATATATTTATGAAGAATTAATGTAAATCAAGTGTGGTAAATTATTTTATTAAATAATATCATTGACTAAATGAATATTTGTATTCGATTCGTTTAATAAACAAATCGAATACGAATCTTGATATTAGGATTCGTTTAATAAATGAATCGAATACGAATCCATCACCATTTTGATTCAATTTGTTTAGGATTCTATACAAATTCGATTCGTTGATTCGCCCCTACTCAAAACTCATATCAACACTATTCGAAGACATTAACTGAAAGCATTAGAAGTGGAGACACGATGAGATGTCAAGGTGGTCAAAAAAGGAAATATAATTTATGAATCTGATATGATGGGCAATTCCTTCTGTTGCTCAACTCGATCGGGAAGAAGATAACACTTAACCATCCCATGTTTTTACCAAATTGCCCACATTTTTACCAATCATTCATAATGAATGGACTTTGAAACTTTCATGCATTGTGATGTATGATATGATACATAAGACGGTGAGGATGATGTCGTTTTGAGGTATTTGGATAAGCTGATGAAAAAAGTAAGAAGCAAAATAAAGAAAAAGGAGTGGTTAGTAAGTGCTTGATCCAATGGGTTGAGTTTTAACCTGTTATTTGGGAGGTCATGATTCAACTTATGAAATTAATATTTGTAAGAGTCTGAGACAGTATCATGTTTTACTCACTCGGATCGGGATTCAATAACACCTGGTTTTACTCACTCAGATCGGGATTCAATAACACCTTATATGGGATGGAGAGGACTTTCCCAATATTTCAAAAAAGAAAAATGGTTAGCATGTTATCCAAAATCACCTAAAAGACAATTACTTCGTTGGTCACTTGTCGTTATCAGAATAATCTAGAGTTTGGTTAAATGAAAACATTTGGTTGGGATTTAAATGAACTTTTCAACCTCCATTGCGTGCATTAGGTTTCTTTGTCCAACTAATTCTACGCCAATAATGAAATCCTATATTTCTGATTAATTTTAACGCAAGTTCATGAATTCTTCTTCGATTTCCGTATTTATTTTCAATTTATGTTTAATGATGATTTCTATAAATGTGAGATTGGTTTATAAGTGGGATTTCAGGATTTCAAGTTTTGTTCGAGTACATATTACGATCCAAGAAAAGGTTCATCCCTAATGAAATTTATTATACTTTAAAAAGTATAATTTTGCACCCCAAAAATTTGTCATATGTATTCAATAATATATTTTTTTTTAATCATTTCTTCATATTTTTTTTTTAGCTTTTCATTATTTTTCCTTTTTCACTCTATCCACACTTACAAGATTAATGAATTCTTAAGGTTTTCTCTCAAATCCCAAATTTTATTTTTTTGATATTGTATTTTATTATTATACTCTCTTATTTTTGTATATAACTTATAATATTATAACCCCAAGAGGTTACCTCAGTGGTAGAGATCTTGAACTGAAAGGTTTGCTCCCTCTTAGGTTCAAGTTTCGAATTTCACTAGATACATTTCCTTGAGATCATGCCCCCATGTAAAAAGTTAGCGACTTGCCTGATATGTATTGTGAAATTTCTAAGGGCACGGAGCACAGATCTCGGGCCCGATAACCAAAAAAACTTATAATATTCTTCTTATAAAATTTATGTTAAATTTAAATATAATATTAAAATTTTAATTTAACCCGTGATACAATTATATTTTGACCGGTCCGCCCCTGTTATTTGAGCTAATTTCCTAATGGCTCATATATATCTTCCAAATATGACTCATGAATGATGTAAATGTCACACCTGCTTCAAAGTCCAAATCTAAGGACCAGCTTTGACAACCTTTAGAGAGCAAGTGTAATTTCTTTTTTTTCTTTTTTATTATTCAAGTATTTATAATATGATAACGTTTTTTTTTTAAAAAAAATGGAGAAACAAAACGTGATTTGCATTGATAGCGGTAGAGAATTGAAATGTCTATAGCTCTTTTGTCAAAGCAAAGAAGAGATAGTAAAATGTTTTGTTGGGTTAACAAAGGCCATATGATGTCATTACCGGCTACCTTGTACAATTTCTTCAAATAACTTTCTCATTATTAGCCTTAATTTTGTTGAAAAATAAACCATTTGGTCACCCAACCCTATGACTTTACTTGGAATTTGAGATCCCCCCTTGCTAAGTTACCCAAATTTTTGTATCTATAATTTATTCCCTTATGATGTAGGATTTGATGTCTTTATATATGATTCACAATGATATAGTCAGAATATTGATTCAACGAGAATTAAATAAAATTATTTCAATAACGAATCAGAATTTCATTATTAAAAAAGATATATTTTAATAAATTTTGGGGATCACTCCGTTCGTCTTTTTGTGGGTTTGTAACTGTTCGATTGGGTTCAATTTGACGATTGATGTTCGGTTTCTATATTATAAAATCGATCGGTTTCAATTTGTTCGGTTCACAATTCAAACCGAAATGATGAACCGGTCAATTTATGTATTTATAGTGAATTAAAACTTAAACCTAGAGAAAGATTGACATTTTCACGTCATCTCTTACTCTCTTCTTGTACTCTAACTCTCTTCAGTCTTCTATGATCTCTCTGCCTCCTCCCCCTCACCTTTTAGTTCTCTCTGTTCTGCCTCCTCTAACTCACCCTATCGTTCAAAACAAACCCTAATTCGATTCTTCACTCGAAAAATGACATGGAAACTGTGAAAGATTGGCAGTGTAACAAGCCCTCTCGTTCTCTTTGTTCTGTCCTAATTAGAAAGATTGACAGTGAAAGATTGATAGATCGGACTCGGATGATCGATCTCGAGCTTCAACGGGGTCTCTCATCGTCAGTTCATCACTACAAGTGTCGCAGCCCTATTTCGTAGATATGTGTATTTGTTATATGTTTTTTTTTATATATATAGAGTTTATAAAAGCAATACAACCGAAGTATTCTAATGCTATTTGCGCTTTGCTCATGGAGAACTGAAGATGTTTCGTGCTTTAAAGTTTGTTTTGTTTATTATGCTTGAAGTGGATTGTGCCATTGTGGTACTTGTATCAATATCAGTTCGGTTCGGTTCCAAATTTTGGTTTTCATTTTGTTCAGAAAAGTACGAATCGATCAGTTATCGGTTTAGTTCGATTCACTCCAAAATCAAAAATGTCCACCCCTAACTCAAAATAAGCCCAAATATTCGAATTAATGTATAAATAAATTTCAATTCAACTCAAAATTCGCTATAGTAATTAAAAAAGAAAATCAAATGAAAATGAAAAGAAAAGAAATTGAGGACTTTTCTAGCTAGATTAAAATCAACTTAATCGATCACTACATTATATAATTCACATTCATTTTCAAAGATCATATGAATTATGAATAAGATCAATTTGATTAGCAAAAAAAAAAATGATGAATTTGAGCGGGAAAATCAGTTAGTTTGTTTAGAGAGGGGAAAGAGGAGATCATGGGGAGTGGAGTGGAGTAAGCACGTGCAAGGAACTGCCTACCGACGTGTGAGAATGGGATTGGGAAGTTCTGCTGATATTTGCCACGTGGGGGGATCGTGATCATCAGTCTTCCCTCTCTCTCTGTCACGTGACTTGATTCTTCCTCGCTCCACTATTATTTTGCTCTTCATTTTTTCTGAGAATCGAGAGCCGTTGTAACTTATTTGGCTCTGTGCACTTGTTAGAATCTGAGACTAAATTATTTGAATTTACACTTTTTCTGATTTGTATGTTAATATTTCAGAATGATATTGTTTATTAATATTAAACCGAATCATTAGATCAGCGAGTTTTTAAAACGAACAATATAAGACTAATTAGACCGGATCATTATATTTATCAAATAAGTTTTATTTTTATATAAGATTCATTACAAATCTACCTTCTAATATAACAAAAAGATGCAATTTCGTTACGGGTTTATGGTGGTTCAATGCAAAGACGTAATGATGTTATTGATAGTAAATTTAATGCAAAGATTATGATCAATGAGTTCCTAATTAATTAATAAACACAAAAGGGTCACCAAAAGACATGACAAAAATTAAAACAAAAAAGTTATTATATAAATTAGATCACGAAAAGATAGGATTTAAAAAAAAAAATCAATATCCAAAATTAAAACACAATAAGGGTTACCGTCCCAAGCTATAAATACAAAACTTTCTGATACCAACTTCTGCAACAACTCTAATCTCACCGATCTCTCTTCTTTCTCACAAACACAATTATAACAATGGCGGCAATTTGCTCCACTGTCTCTCTTCTTCTAATGCTCTTCTCATTAGGTGCTTAATTAACTTTCAATAAGTAATTAATGTTTTTTCTTGTAATTTTGATTAATGTTTATTTATTAAACTTTTAAATATGCAGGCATTGTGGGTTCAACAGCAACAATTTTCACTCTCGAGAACCGGTGCAGCTACACAATATGGCCGGGGACTTTGTGCGGAAACGGTGCCGCCACGATCGGGGACGGGGGTTTTGCATTATCCCCCGGTGCATCAATCCAGTTCCCCGTCCCCGCAACTTGGTCAGGCCGAATCTGGGCCCGAACAGGCTGCGACTTTGACGCCTCGGGCACTGGAAAATGCACAACGGGTGATTGCGGCGGCGTGTTAAAGTGCACCGGCGGTGGTACCCCACCAGCGAGCCTAGTGGAATTCACCATTGCCAGTAACCCTAATGAAAAAGACTTTTATGACGTCAGTCTTGTTGATGGTTATAACGTTGGCTTAGGTGTCAAGGCAGTTGGTGGTGGTACAGGAGACTGTCAGTACGCTGGTTGTGCTTCCGATCTTAACGGTAACTGTCCGGCTGAGTTACAGGTAAGGGATTCGGGCACCGTTGTTGCTTGTAAGAGCGCCTGTGCAGCGTTTAACACGCCGGAGTTTTGCTGCACGGAAGATCATGCCACGCCGGCGACGTGTTCTTCTACACATTATTCACAGTTGTTCAAGAATGCGTGTCCCATGGCTTATAGTTATGCTTATGATGATGCCTCTAGTATTTGCACCTGTTCTGGGTCAGATTATTTGATCACTTTTTGCCCAAGTTAAGGCAAAAATATTGATAATTGAATGTCAGATGATATATACTTGAGGAGTTATATAATTAGCTATTTTATTTGTTAATTATCATGTTACATATCTCTCGTTATTTGTTTGGGACTCTATTTATCTCTTTGGCTTTCTATTGAATCGAGAAATGGGTTTGATTGTCCATCTTTTTTATAATATATGACACCGTTGTCGGGTAAGTTCCGACCGAGACGAAAGATGGATTCAAATTCAAACTTTAATTGGCAATTTTGATTTGTTGGATGAAGAGAAAATAATTAATTAATAAATTGGGCGTTCTTTTTCACTCTCGAGTAGAAAATTAAAGAAGAGAAAGCACGATCTTGTTGTGTTCGTTGCTTTTAAAGTTTCCAAGGTGGTTGAGTTTGCCTTGGACCCAATGTTGAAATTAAAGAATATGTACAATCTTTCTCTATCGGTCTTTGTTTCCTCATTTAAGATTCTGATAATTGCGGGAGACAAAGTTATTGGTGATGATGAGGATGGTGATCATGAAATATGGATTACGGGGCTGTAAAGATCGTATTCAGTGCATAAAACTCACTCGATTTCGACTCAAAACAGGCATGCGCTGTCCTTTCTATTTCAGAAACAAAACTCGATTCATGTGGGAGGGACGAAATTAGTGCGCTAATATTCAAATTGTCTTCTTTTTATGTTATAATTTTCGACAAATAGATGTACTTCTTTGATTCTCTATTACGCTTGGCCAATTTCTATCAGCATCTAATCAAATTGTATTTTTGTAACCCACCATTAAAACCAGAAACGTATCTGTAGATATTTAGATTTTAATGGATGCCAATTGTTAGGATAAAGAAACACTCAAAACAACATACAAAGGAAGACATGGGGCACTTTCTTTTTTTTTTTTACAAGGCCTTCGGCCAAACCTCAGCTCACTCTTAACAAGACCTTTTTTTTCAGCCTTTCAAATACATTACAGTTTTCTCTACAAGGGGGGGCTTTCATCTTCGAAAGCAGTAATTTAACCCAATTTCTTAAACAACTTTTGGGCTACGCACTGGGAAAAACCTACATCTAGGGCATTACATGCCATCTTTCCTACAATTAAACCCTAGAAAAATTAAAATCCAAATTAAAAAAAAATATATTGAAAAAAGGGGAAAAATATACTAAAGCTGGCTACTTTTTGAATACATTCCGTTCGAACTATGACCACCGCGAAGACGATCTAACCATGACAGTCTAATCTCACCAGAACCTGTGCACTGACCTTCCCCTTCCTCTTTACTGCTAAAGAGTGTCTGGTCTGAGCAGTCGAGCGATGCTCCACAGGCTAAATTATATGACTGACATGCTGAGTGGCATACTCGAAGCCTGTTGTCACCATCCTTGTCACACTTCTGGATGGAGATCTGGTTGTTCAGGGACAACATTTTTAGTTAGGATATAAGAAGAAGAAGAAGAAGAAGAAAAGGACATTACTAAGTTCAGATAGCTGAAGTGTCTTCCATTACATGATAACGTGATAGTCATTGTAACATCTAAAATGCACAATTAGGCAATAAGACAATGCAAGTGAAAGAAGAGGGGACACTTACCCAGCAAGCTAGTCGCTTGGCAGCCTCGTCACAGTAGCTGGTCCCAAAAATATTAAACAACTTCC
This sequence comes from Zanthoxylum bungeanum, assembly GCA_019454045.1. Taxonomy (NCBI): domain Eukaryota; kingdom Viridiplantae; phylum Streptophyta; class Magnoliopsida; order Sapindales; family Rutaceae; genus Zanthoxylum; species Zanthoxylum bungeanum. The sequence continues at coordinate 25,504 of SKCR01044626.1, forward strand.
TTGCACCACCTGGAAATAAACGGTGGTAGTTGGGTGTGACAACTACTTCTTCCAGCTGTTGCAATATACTTGATTCACTTGGTGCACAGTGTTGCCCACCGGCATCCTTCTCCAGCACATTTTTGCATACTGAAAGACTGGAGATGAGCTTGGAGCTGTTCTGGCAAGTGTATCCTGCATAGTCAGAACAACGGAATTCGCAAACTCCATTATCACAGACCCCTCCGTGGAGGCTGCACTGTTCGTCGCAGACAGCTGCAAACCATGCCCAAAAAGCAGTGTGTTATAAGGAGAAAAGCAAACTGCACTAATTCAATGCTTGTACCATTTACATGGACATTATCTACCAATTATGAGAACAGAAACATGGACCACTGTCCACTGCTCATATTAGCCACAACAGAAAGATTACGAGTCAGCTTGTAGATTAGCTTTTCAAAAAGGATTATTTCAGTACCAGTAGAACAGTCGATGCCAGTGTAACCATTTCCACATTCACAGACCCCGCTTGAAAGGCACTTGCCACGTCCATTACAATTGTCCGGGCATAATCCTGCAAAAAGAAAAATCTTCAGTTGAATCGCAAAAGCAATAACACATAAGGTTGGCTTGAATTTCAGAATTTCATAGATTTATGCTATATTTCATACATGGACTAGAGTGGTATGTAAAGAGTTTAAGAGCTCACGTTTACTACAATCATGACCATGAAACCCTAGAAAGCAGTGACACTTTCCATCAACACAATCTCCATTGAAATTACAAGAGTTGGGACATTGCCCAAACACAGATATGGGGCCTGTGCTACAGAGTTCATGGTAAGCTGGGCATATCAGTTCACCTACAGACACAATATTAAAAAGAACTTAGGTTTGAAAAATTCAATTTTAATAAACCAAATAAGTAGTAGATAGATCAGCATACTTACCATTGAAACCAGGGAACTGAACAGGTCCACCAGCTTCAGGGCACACTTTCCAAATACCATCCACAGCAGCCTAAAAGGAAATAAGCCATGTTACGTTGTGAATGTGATTGCAGCAAGAAACAGTTAACAAACTTAAGTTCAAAGATGACCCTTGATCGAATTATTGTTTCCATGTGAAAGGAAAAGCTAAATTTTACTTCACCATAATGGACGAGATTTGAATCTAAATATGGTTTAATTTTTACTTCAGTCGCAGTGGCTAGAAAGTAAACAAATCTATCAGACGGTCTTATGGTGATGAAGACAGAAATTTAGTGTTATCAAAGGCGCGCCTAGGTAGAGGCGCTAGCCATTGCGCCTAGAGGGTATCCAGGCGAGGCGACGTGCATCAGGCGCGCGCCTAGGCGATGAGGCGCGCGCCTGATGCCAATGAATGAGGCGCGCCTTAGGCGCATAATGCCAAAAATTTTGGTTTTTGACCCAATTTCGTTGATTAAAGCTCGTTTTTGTACTTTTTTTGGTTTTTTTCCAACATAGAGAGTTAAAAAAAAAAAGAATAATAACAATAAATCTCATAATTTAACTTAATTTATTTACTTTTGACATTGACTCTTAGATAATTTGTTGGGATTGTTTAAAATTATAAGAAAATTTTATATTTTGTAAAATATAAATGTTTGCCATAATAATTAATAATAGATCATACATTTATAATTATTGGGAACATAATTTTAACCAAAACATTAAACTAGTCAATAATAAAATTGTACATAAGACAATATAAGTAAATATTAATATCTTATTTATAATAGCGACTTAGTTATGAAAATAGTGATGTATATAAATTTAATTGAGTGCAATAATTTATAAATGTTTTGTCATAATTTGGTCAAAATATTAAAAAATACTCAAAACAAAATGATTAGAAAAATATAAATGTTTCTCTTTCTAGTTGAAAAATTATATATACAAATATGCGCCTCACATTCCTCAGGCGCGCGCCTAGGCTCCAGGACCTTTTGCGCCTCGGTGCGCCTTGCGCCTTTAATAACACACTGATCACAGGCTACCATTGAGTCATAACTTAACCATGCTGCATGCACACATATGAAATAAAGCCCTTTATGAGAGGAAACAATACACATACAAAAGCACCAGGCCATACCTCTAGTGAGTTATTTACACATCTGTGCCGGTAGCAACCATTTCCTTGGGTCATAGAACCCCGTACAAACCCAGTACGTACCAGTGATGAGGCCATACACCTAAATATTGACAAGGAGAAATTTAAGTACTGCTGTTGTGACTTAAATTAAAGCCTTAGAAAGTTCCAAGTTCGCAATGTCACCTGGAGTTACTCCCTCGCACTTCACCCAACATTCTGTCAGGTGCTCGTGCACTGTTAGTGTCCGTGCATGATCCATCAGAGTATGCTACAAAATAGGTGCAGTAATCAGCCAATGAGGACTGACCACCTGCAATAGGCAATATTATAAGTTAAACGAACTTATATCCAAGAATCAAACCAAGTAACTCAATGAGACGGATCAATATATTGCAAGAAATTGCATCTTTTTCAATCAATATACTAAGAGTTGTAAAGTGTGAGAAGGCCAGATAGACAAAAAGAGATATCCTGGATAGGTTCAGGTTATTTATCTCATGTAATATTCAAATTTCATATTAGAAACAACAGCATAAAACAAGCACGAATATATGAATCCATAAATGGTTAACGTATTTAAAAAGAAACAAAAAGCAAAACTGGAAATAAAATAAGGTATTTGAAAAAACAAAGACATATTGTCAAGTAGAGATCAAATTTTAGGAAAAGAGAAAAGAATGCAATAGAACACACCTTTGTTAGCCTGTGAAAAGTAACGAGCCCATTGGGGTAGATCACCACTATAACTTACTATTGGGCAGTAACCCTCTGCCTCCCTATTATATGTACATCCAGACAAAAGAGTTGTGTTGCAATGGTAAGCACCCTTCCAAATGTTGCATGGTGAAGTCACAAAGTCAGTTCCTTGGTTTCGACCCCAATCAAGTCGGTCTGCCATGCTATAATTAGCCTGGTACCAGCCACTATCCTCCAATAAAGCCAGTGTCATTTTTGAAACACTGATCTGGTATCCACTGACCCTGTCATAATCTCATTCATTAATAGTCTCTTCTCCCAGTGAGATCCTGCAGGCAAGTTATAAAGCAAACATTAATCATTACAAAATTAGATTTGACCACAAAGTTGATGCATACACCATGGAAATATTGAAGGCAATAACTTTAATAAATTTGTAATATGATCACATAATTTCATTTCCTGTGGTATAAAGCATCTTGCATTTATAGCAACTGTTATAGTTATAAGTAAAGCATGTTGACATCGAGATGGTTCCAACAAGTGTCAAAGGAAAAAGTTCTCATGTCATGTGCTACAAATATATTCATGGCTGAAACTAGTTAACCATTAATTGGAAAGAGGAACATAAAGAATATAATCAAATAAATTTAACATAAGGCAAAACCTGATGTTCCGCGGCCACCCCCATCTTCTAGCTCCAATCCAGTGAAATTTTCAGAAAATGCCTGCCAATGAAACAATCATCAATAAGTTGCCAGTTTTCTGGCTTGTGACTTTTCAAAATTTCAGCCATGGACCACAAACGAATAATATTCCCAGTGCATGCTTCTCATAAGAAACACATCAATCAATGGCGTAATGAAGAGTGAGAATTACCCCATAATGATAACGTGAGTGCATGACGACGTGAGGAAGTACAACACGTGTCACCATCCGTCCAAGCTTTTCATCCATAACTTGTTGAGTAACCTGCCAAAAGTGTTGAGTAGCATGCCAATTAGATACACTACTAGTAGATTTCTATCATCATCTCTATATGGATTTTGCTGCAAACACCATAGTATTTACCTGACTACGCCTTCTTTTTCTCTCATCCCTAAAATGGGAAAAGGCATGGGGATCAAAGCCAAGAACATGCATAACCTGGAAGAGATCCAGCAAGCTGATCAGTGCAAATGGTATGAAGATACTTCCAAAATTCATTACTTTGATAACCAACTGACCTCATGGATAAGAGTAGCTGAAAGTAAAGTCTCTGCTTCAGCAGTCAAATGGCGAGGAGCAACATTCACATGTCCTACACAGGAAAAGCACCATAGAGAAGATTTCAGAATTCTCCAGCATGAAAGGGCAAGAGAATGTAAAACACTTTGAAGACGAACCATCAAATAATTACCAGCAATTGCACGGCCCCACTGATCACGTTCGCATGCCACTGCCCATGCTAGGGTGTTGCCAGTGGTAGGTCTTGTTGTCACCAAAAGAACTAAGTCTGCATCAACAACACCCTCTGCATAAGATTTAAACAAACAGAAGGGTGAGTTCATAACCATATCAAAAAGTACCATATTAACGTGGTAGCTTCAACATATTTACCCAAAAAGTGAATTGCAATGAGATACCTTCGACATATTCATGTGGAAGCTGTACGCCTCCATCTTGTCCACATGCTGAGTATCCACTTAACCTCAAGTTCCCTTTTACAGGCTCAACAGCTAAGGCTCTCCAGAACCAGCCCGCTGTCTGATCTAGAGCCTTCATTAAATTGTTTGTAAAAGTTAATGATTCTGTTTTATCAAAAACTTTCTGGCGAGAGTACAAGAATAATTATAAACATGAAAACCTTGCGAAGGCGGTGCCTTTTGTCCTCGTCAGATATATCATCCAATGTACAGTTATACCAGCAATCACCATAAATTGGAGGATCAGCATGAGGATTGCAATAAGGATTTCCCAGAAATGAAGAGGCGGGAGGCTCCCCAAGCTGGTAAAGGAAAAATGAAGAAAAAGAAAGCCAAATAAAGCACACCCAACATCAGTTAATCAGTCATGGCCCAAGCCAAAAAATTACCAAGATATTAAGATGCCAACCTTCACGATATCACCAATGTTCCGACAATCTCTATCAGGAGAGTGGCCAACAGCATCATAATTTAAATAAATTCTAATAGGTTGCTTGGCATTCCTTGGCTGTTTTGGTGTCTTGGAGATTCCAAGCAATGACCTTCCTTTATGGTGAATCGGTTTCGAGCTACTGGACTTCTCATAAACCTGTGGGGTAATTGAGTACACTTTCCGTCCAGGCCGCTTCCTCTGTTCAAGTATCTGGTCGTGAATACATGAATGTGAGACAATGTTTTTTTCACTTCCCCTTTCGGAGTCTTTCCATAGCAGTTGGTGTTCTTGCAATTTAGCATGTACAGCTTGAAACCATAACAAAATCAATACAATCTGCAAAAAAAAAAAAACAAAAAAAAAAATAAAGACAAACGAACATGCATTATGCAAAAATTAAAAAAGTTCAAATAGGTTTTTGGTAGCACAAGCAGAAACCCTAAAGCAATTTGCCAAGAAAAAAACACAGATGATAAATCAACTCAAAACTAACAAGTACCAGCAAAAAGATTAGATGGTTTAAAGTTCATCCCCTTAATTAACCAAACAACAAGCTGAATGATACTACTAATGGTAACAAAATTGACCCAACCCTCTAGCCTCAGACAAATCAGAAACTACCCTCTTGGCCAAACATCACACTATAGCTTACCCGCTGAAATTAAACAACAAGCACAATTAAACATAAGGTATCGCACAATTTCTCTCACAAAAAGCACCCCCAAGCACTTAAGGAGAGGTAAAAAAAAAAGTAATTTAAATAAATAAGCACACGGCCACCAAAATCGTAGCTTTCCCAATCAATTCATTTCCATGATAATAAAAAAAAATGAATCAGATAATTCTTCAAATTTGAGCACTTACTCTAAAAAAAATCCCATAAAAACAACTATAAAAATAATACAAAACCCTAAATGTGTCATTAAAAAAAAAGTTCAAAAGCTAGCTGAGCTTACCTCGAAAACAACGGCAACAAATCGAAGCTTACTACCAAATCGGCGAGCATTACATGAACTACACCGAATAATCAGCTCCATGGAATGATGAAAATGGTAGCTTCAACACTCCCAATTCCATCAAATCGCCGGCGATTTTTCGTTCTGCTTTAGCACCTTCAGGCTGTTCTGCATTTCAACCGATTGATTCAAAACTATCAACACACAATAAAAAAAATTATAATAATAACCAGAAGCCTCACAGCTTCGATTTTACAATTTGTTCTCTCTCTCTCTCTCTCTCTCTCTCTCTTCACTTTTAAGATTAAAAACGAACGGTCTCGATCGTTTGAGAGAGAAAAATTAAAAGACCTGATGCTACCAAAATAAGCAGCAATGAATGAATGAGTTATGGAGTGAGTGAGTCGAAACGAAGGAAAATTTCGTCGTTTCAGAAAAAGAAGAAACAGAATCACAACACAAACAACAGGGCACATAAGAGAGATGAGAAAAAGAAGATGACAGGAATATAATATTTTAATAAATAAATCAATATTAAAAATTGGGTGGGTGGGTGAGAGATGATCATTTTTAAATCTTAATTTTTTAATTTTTTGAGAAAAAAATGGAAAAAAAAAATTATTACAGATATGACCTGAGATGAAATATCAAGGACAGGTGTTGTCATTTCGCAACATCTTTTCATTGAAACTTCAAAAATGCCATTTTATAATTTCCGATTTTTGTTTCCGGACATAGTTTGGTGGTGTATGATTCATGATCTCATTTTTAGGTCATGAATTCGAATACAGTAAGTGCGTTTCTTGTAAGAATCTGAGACAATAGGAGATTTCATTTATTTCACTTTAAGTCCAAAATTGATAGTTTTGAGGGGGATTTTCAACGATTTAAAATAAATAAATTATGTCGATGTAATAATTAATAAATGCTGTTTTTGTGCATTAAATAATATTTATTTCTCTACATTGTAAATGGAGGGGATGCTTGTGACAATCGGGATTTGCCAATTTCATTTCCTTTGAAAATTGTCATTTTATTTTCCAGTCAACGTAATAATTAATAAATACGTGTTTTTATGTATTAAATAATATATTTATTTCTCTATATTATAAACAGAGGAGGGGTGATGCCTATTAGTCTCATGTGCCGAGTGTATATGTCATATCTCTCACAGCAGGCGGACCCAACAATTGTATGGGGCCTGCCTACATGATATAATTTTCACTATTAGTCGCGGTCCTGATTTACTAATCTCATGGTTATTGATCATGGATAGGGATGGCAGTAGGGGTGGGCGCGGTTCGATTTGGTTCGATTTTTATTAAAAATCGAACCAAATCCTATTTTGCGGTCCGATTTTTTTACCTTTTAAACCAAATCATTAAATAACGGTTTGGTTCGGATTGAAAAAATTTTAAACCAGCGGTTTACGGATTGGTTCGGTTCGGTTTACGGATTATTCTACTTAAAAAAAAATTCATTCACTTAAGTGAAGACAAAAAAAAAAAACTAGTCTAGCAAACAAATAGTATGAAGTGCTACGGTGTAAGCTGTGATTCCAGAGAACACATGCACTCAATAGATGATTGAAAAATGAGGCACAATTAATTCTTGTATTTTTTTAAAATTACCTCGAATAATGATGCTACTATCATTCTAATTAAGAGACAAATCCAATAGGTTACTTTCAAGAATAAACCATAAAACAAAAATTAAGAATAAAATTATTAACAAATAAATTTAAGAATAAAAGTATTAACAAAAAAAATATATTAACAAAAAAATTAAGAATAAAAGTATTAACATACTAATAAAAAGAAAACATAAAGTAAAATTTAAAGAAAAATGCAAATCTTTTATAAAAATATATAATTTTTTAATTATAACGGTTCGGTTCGGTTTAACAGGTGCGGTTCGGTTTAGCATATGAACCAAACGTTAAACCGTTTGGGGTGGGCCAATCCGAACCGTAAATCGAACCGTTAGAAAAAAACCGTAAATTCGGTCTTGGTTCGGTTCGGTTTGCGGTTTGGTTCGGTTCAGTCGGTTTTTTTGTCCACCCCTAGATGGCAGTGTGTAGTAGGGGTGTTCATAGGGTCGGGTCAACCTGCGACCCGACCCGATCCACGCGGGTCCAAAAAGAAATTTGTAAATTTTTAACCCGACCCGACCCGATTCGAAATTGTCGGTTGGGCAACGGGTTTGATACTAAAACCCGACCCGACCCTATAGTATTTATATTATTTTTCTAAAAATTTTATTATTATTTTTAAAGTTTTTACTTTTATTTCATTTGTTTATTATTATTTTTGTATTAAAACTTTATATTTATGATAATTTTTTAGACATAAAATGACAAATATTTGTATTTCAAAATAATTAATTCATTAAAAAAATTATGTCGACCCGACCCCTATCGAGTTCCATCTTCGCATGACCCGACCCGAACTTCTCGTGACCCGACCCGATCGGGTCTCACAAAATTTCAAAAAACTTGACCCGTGAACACCCCTAGTGAGTAGGATATGGTGTGGGCCGCATCCGTATATGTAAATAAATTATTAAACCCGCATTATATCTGTTGCGAGTTTTAATTTTCATTACCAAACTCGCACCGCATATAAAAATAAATTATCAAACCCACACTGGTACCAATAGATTTTTTGCGGGTTTTTAAAATATTTAATTCCTTTATGTTTTTAATAATATAATTTCTTAATTAAACATTAATATTTTTCATAACATACAAAAAAATATTTGACAATTTTCAAATGATGAGTTTAGGACACACAAATAAAAGATTAAAATATTTATGTCATAATATCAAATTCATTTCATCACAATTACATTCATAAATCACTAGCGGAATATCATTCATCTCATTCGTCAACATCAGCATCAGCATCAATATCAATAGCACTATCACCCACACTACCCATCCAAGGTTATTTCTGCAATTGGCTGCATATATTGTCACAATTTTTAGTCATTCATGAATATTTTTCAACTTCAGCACTGTGACATCAATGGAAAAACATTTTTGACTAACATCACTGTGATATGATTCAAGTCTTTCAAGTTATCAAAGTTGTTGCTTCACAACTATCATGGTCGCAAGTTTGTAGTCCCTAGTGGGCTGATTTGGCCACGCCTATCCTAATGGGCTAATTTGGTTCCATGCCATTATTTTTCATTTTGATATTATCAAGATTTGGTTTAATTTATAATTAGAATATAATTAGGGATATATTTTAAATTACTCTCAATATTATCAAAAAATATATTAAAATTGAATTGCTACATTACAATCATTAATTATCAATTAAAAAGAAGAAGTTTAAAAAAAAAAAAAAGAATAACAGTATGAATTATAAAATATGCAAATTCATTAAGTCTTTGTTCTCCGCATCATTCATAAAATTTATTCAACTCATAAATCATAAAAACACTTTCATTTTTTGTGGAAATACGATTAACAGAAAGTTGAAAAAGGAAAAGCACAACTTTGATATAAGAATAACAAGAGTAATAAAGAAGCTTATTAAATACTTTAGCCCCACTACTTACATAATATTGGAGGACTTTTCAGGGGTACTTCTTTACTTGTGTCAATAATAATATTATTTTAGGTTTTGTCAATTCTTTGTATATGATGGTTTTTTTTATATTGCCCTAAAAATATAAATTAAAAAAATAATAATTTTGCGGGCCGCGGATACCCTCTGCGGGTATCCGCGAATTTTACTTAATTACCGAACCCGTACCAAACCCGCATCGGGTTTTGCTTTAAATTATCAAACCTGCACCAAACCCGCTTAAATAATTACCAAATCCTACCCATTGCGGGCGGGTTTTTACGGGTTTGCTGGTAAAATTACCATTCTTAATCATGGATAAAAAAAATTATTTCAAATTTGATTTTTGAACTGGATAAAAAAATTATTTATGTACAGGTTAAATTTGGATTGATGACCCAAATATCATTATGTTTCAAACGATATTTGGATCCACACGATAAATTCATATAAAGTCATGTCTCATGACCTTCATCTGACTCTAATGGCATCATGGATTGCCAACTATGCACAATCAATATGGCTTCCAACCGTCAGAGCCTCACTCGACATGGACATTCCAATCGATAATGATCATAGACGATATCAAATCTTTTGGGTTAAATATGCACCAGCGTAAGGCTATCAACAGCCTTGAGCCTACACACAAGACTCATGCATAGGGCCCACGAGCCCATACACCCCAATGGAAGAGACTCACATGGCCTAAAGGCTTCCAGGAATCCAAACAGTCTAAAGGTTTTCAGGAACCCACACGACTCCAAATGTCTCCATCAGATCATAATCATGCTACTTAATGTCCTAATTGATAAACACATGAGCAATGTCTCAGTCGACGTTGTCTCATATTATGCAGTGTTTCAGTAGACATGGTCCACCAGTCTACACAAGAATAATTTCATCTTAATAAGGAAACTAAGTATTTAGTTTAAGACTAGTCACCTACAAACGCGATGGTATAATCCAAGTATAATAAGGATTACATCTAATCTCGGATATCTAGTCACTTTTAGTTTAGTCCATACTTTACTATATTTTATTAAATATGATTGGAATACGACACTTCCAAAGAATCCTAAACCGACTAAATGAGGCTATTACATAACCTATATAGAGAGATGGGGATTGAGGCATTGAACAATGCAAGATTTGGCTCTCACACTCGAGTTCTCAAAGCATACATTATTCCCTAAACATCAGTCTAACCCCCTTACGGCAACCTACGAAGATCGAGGTACTCATTTGCTTTGTTCTTTCCTTTTTTTCGCTCGTCATTGCTGCTGACTTGAGCGTCGAAGTGTTTAAAGCATCCACCACACCGGTAGGTAGTTACTCAACGCTCATTTTACCTTTGTTTTGCAAGACTGCTAGTACCCCATCATTCAAATTTTTAATTGTAGACCGAATACGAAATTTTTTTTTTTTTGGATAACCGGGGTGTCCGGGCCAGCTTACGCGCACCTCGACTAATCCCCGGGACCTGTGCCCCGTGCCCTCATAAGTTTCCCAACACAGATCAGGGTAAGTCGCTGGCTTTTCACACCAGGGGACATGGCCCCAAGAAAATACACCGAATATGAAATTCAACGTCTACAATTTCAAATTACAATACCAAATAATTTAATATCTCTAAAAAATTTATTACTATCTCTATTCATTAAAACTTCAAAAATACCATTTTATTTCGTAGTCTATGTAATGATTAATAAATACGTGTTTTGTGCATTAAATAATATTTATTTCTCTATATTATAAATCGAGGAGATGCCTATTTGTCACGGTCGTGATTTACCAATCTCATCCCCTTGTGATTATAGATCATCGATAAAAAAATTATTTCAAATTCAATTTTTAAACGACATAAAAAATTATTTTAAATCTTAGATCAAGTTATTTATTATCCCAAATTCATGAATTTCTTTACCTAAAAATTGAGAATTAAAAAACAATCATTTCAAATTTAAACTTAATTATTTTATTTTAATATTCAAGATTCAGAATTTTATACTCAACCTCTACGGATGTGGTTTGCAATCATTTTTAAGTAATTCAATTTTCAGACGGTCAATAAATAAGAATCATGTCGTACGAGTCGTAGCTATAAATTGGATTAGGATGCTGCGTCAACATAATAACTACGGTGAATCATCAATTATTTTAAAAACAGGGGCCCACTTGCAATTTGAACGAACGGCATTGGTGTCAGGTTTTTTAAAGACACTTTTTTTATGTCAACTTGCTAATAGGTCCCATTAAAAATACTCAAATTGATTCCTTATCCTTAAATTTTTTATTAAAATAATATTTATATTTATATTCGTATCCCATAGTCCATATTACTATGTTTTATTTTTATTTTTTAAATTAAAAAAAAAATGATAAGCAAACGTAGTTTTTGAAATCGGGACAATAATTCTCTCTCTCTCTCTTTTTTTTTCTTGTAAATTAATTAGAACAAAATAACATTTATATGTCTCTAAGGAACGTGGTTCGGTGGTAAATGACTTAGAATTTAATTTTCAGATCCTGGATTCGAATCCAGATAGTGCGTTTCTTGTAAGAGTCTGTGAGACAGCCGAAAATTTGACTTGCTCTGTCTAAACTCGGAATTGATTGTTTGGCGGCGAGGTTTCCAACGATTTAAAAAAATAATAATTTTAAGTAAAACTTACTTGAGAAGAGTAAAACTTTAAGTACTTGTTGAATCCATGTAATAAATAAAATATATAATTTCTTTTTTAAATAAAAATAAAATATATAAATTTCAAAAGAGAGTGAATTTAAAAGAATTATGAAGAATTTGTTAAAGAAATATGAACAACAAACCTATTTATAATAATTAAGTCTTAATGTTATCAGAAAAACCAACTCAATTGTCTTAGAACTTATTTATCAAGACAAGAAAAACAAATCTTCAAAGGTAGACTAATTTAGGAACATTCTTGAAGACTCGTAATTCCTCCTGTTCCTAAGTAATTTTAGGTGTGAATATGTATTTCTATTAGTTACGGGAAACACATAATACATATTTTACCTTATGTTATTAGGTTTTATCCTAATTAGCTTGAGTCTTAAGATATCCTAAGTTTATTTTCGAGCTATTATTTGATCGTGTAATTACATCTTTATGATGTTTTTATGAATGAATTTCATATCATTTTCAAAAACAAAAAAAAGGAACATTCTTGAAAGAAAATAATTATTGTATAATTTTTTATATTTATCAATTATTTTACCCAATATTCGTTTGCTTAGGGAATCTGGGTGAGTAAAATTAAATAGTAATATTTTATTTTTTGGGTGGCTTGGACCACTCACACGTTCCTCTATATTTGGTATGAAGTAATTGAAAAATCTCGAGCAAAAATACTTATTATTATTGTAAAAAAATAATCAATATCCATATTTTCATAATAAAATCTTTGAAAACTAAATAAGAAATACGGCACTTTTAATTTCTTTTATAAATTCCCCACTTGTCCTACTATTGCCAAACAGTTTTTGGATATCACACAAACATCCCCATAAGATAATTTTAATGTGAGGAGTTTCTTGTTTTTGCAATCAATTTTGTTGTGGTACTCACGACTCTAGTTAATTGTCTATCATTTTCAATTGTAATTTCTATGTTATGTATGTTCATGTCTAAAGATATATCGGTTGAAGTAAATCCATCTTTTTATTAATCAAATTTCATTCTAAAACGACACAAGTTTATTCCAAAATATAAGACTTTTGGAGCTAGATTGTGATATTATTGAGGAAAATATTTAATATCGGTTGAGATAAATAAATGAATTAAATAATCTTACATTCTCAAACTAGTTTTGAATTGAGTTGGATTTAAGAATTTCAACATGGTGTTTTTTTTGGAATCGTTGGAAACTTGACAGTCAAACTATCAATTACGGGGCTTAAGCGGAGCAGGTAAAACCCCATGCTGTCACAAGCTCTTACAAGAAACACATTTCATGGATTCGAACCTATGACCTGTCCTGAGTCCTAATATTAATGCATGAATTTCAACATGGTATTAGAGCTAAACTCATGTATAAGTGACATAGATCAAGTAAAAGACTGACCTGTATTTGAGATGAGTGTTGAGGAAAATAGTTCACATTAATTAATTAAGATGAATAAATGAATTTAAAATATAAATATTTGACAACTAGAGAAAAAATTGTGTTATGGACATTACTTGAACTAGTGAATCACTGAATTAGTTTAGAACAATTACAAATTTGGTGGATAAGGTAAAGAAAAATCATAAACAAGAAATAGACTTAAATTGGAAATAATAGAACTATAGAAGGGTGGTTAGGTTTTGGTATTTTGGTAACCTAAAATGCAAGCTTCATATAATTTTTTTTCTTGATGCTTTGACCTTGCATCCATATGCCCATTTACTTTGAATTTGAAAATGAATTTATCATTTTCTTCATATTTGTTTGCTTAGCAGCATTAATTTGTTAGAAAAATACAGCTCATCTAATTAGCTTACCAAAGCCTTTTGACATTATTTTAAGTGGATGATTAACCTAACGAAATTAATATTAATATTGTAATCTAAGCTAACCACCCAAAGTATTACCGGATCAGGTTTTTTCATTTTTAATTATTTATAATCATGTTTTTATTAAGAGTTGACAAATATGACGGTTTTAGAAAAATCAATTTCCAAATTCAAGTGTTATTTATTAATGTTTTCAAGATATTGAATGAAGGCGGTAAAAATGGGTTGTAAGATTCCATACCTCTGAATAGGTTTTAGGTTTAATTCTCCAATGTCCAATTCTAATTTGGGTCGGGAAATTAGTGTTTGAAAATCCAATAAAAATTTCTTACAAGATTAGCACTTCAAGCTTAAGTTGGAATTGCTCTAAAGATAGTTTACAATTCTTTTTCCTTATAAGAATAGTAAGAACATTTTTTTAATTTTTCCGTTTTTTTTTTGTGAACATTTTTTCACATTCATATATTTTTTTAATGTTCGAACCGTCCCCCTATTTTTTAAACTCATTGGCTTATATAGGAGATTTTAGGTGGAAGTGTCAACATGAGTCCATTGATAGACTCATGTGAGATGCATGATGAACATATATCATATACTGGGCTGATATGTAAAATTATGTGGCATAACACATGTCACTATACATGTTAAACTAATATTGCATGTAAAGATAAGTGAATTGCCACTAAAGTCCACTAATACCGAAGTGACTGACATCACTCCGCAATGGAAGTACACCATACTTAGTGACTAATATCACTCTGAAATGGTTGATATTCCTCCGGAATGGCTGACATCACTTCAGAATGGCTGATATCACCCGAAATGGTTGATATCACTATTGTTAATCAGCTTAATATCCAAGTTTCCTCCGGGGTTCCGGGAGTTTTGTAGATCTTATAGATTTTTTTCGTCTACTAGCATTGTTAATAGGAAGATTTATTTGTGTGGCGACACGTAGCTTGTTCATTTGAGAATTGGCTAATTCATATGTTAGGAACTTTTCGGTGTATGATTTTTAATATCGATAAATCGGACTTATCCTTAAAAAGTGAAACTTCGCTCATTAACTTCTTCTTATGATTTTCAATTCTATTTACTATTTTTTAAGGGAAATTTTATCTTAAGTAGTGAATTTTCCAATTGATTTGTTTATTGGTTACCCAAGATGGCTGATATCACTCAGGAATGTTTATTTGTGTGGCGACACGTAACCAATAGAGTATGACTAAAATTAGGCATTCACATTGGAAAATTCTAGTTTCTTAAACTTTAATTTGATGCTCTTATTGTGTTTTTTCATACCCAAACTTAAATAACAAAATATCTAAAATGTAATTGGACTTTTTAATATTTGACCCAATTATCAGCCCTATCTTTTATTCAAGATTTTTCTTAAAAGTTATAACTATGATATTTTTTCCTTATTTAAAAAAAAAAAAAATGAGGTAGACAAGTTTAAATATATTTTTATCCTTTTATTTCTCCCAAAACTCGAATTTTAATGAAAAAATAATTTATTAAAATACTTGAAAACCAACTCGAATATATTATTTGGGAAAATTATGACATATTTATGTCATCCTCCACAAGCGATAGCTTGGCTACCTAGTTAATGTGCTATTTAAGTTCTTAATTATACTTGGAAGCCAATTAATAACCTATAAAACAGTTTTTATAGGAGTGATAATATATACTTATAATGAAACTACGGTCAAAAGGGAAGTAAGGGTTGGATTTTTTTCCTTCTTAATTTATCTCTTTTTAAAGGTTTAGATGAGGATGAGAAAACTTATTAAACACTAACAATTATCCTCATTATTATTCAAATTCGAGTGACCGTATACATAAATTGAATTCACGACTTGTCGAGCATTTTTAGGAGGCAAAAAGGTTGTTTTAAATTATATTGAACGTAATTGAGATATTATTAACTTGTCGAGAATTCACGACTTGTCCGAGTTGAATGATTTGACGAAAAGATTTCTAATATTTTTTTTTTAAAAAAAGGGTATAGTGTTAAAAAAATACATCGGTACTGAATAAAGGCTAATAATATTTTAGGTTCATATAAAGACAAAGTCAGTATCTTACTTGTATACGGAGAGTCCATTAACAAAGAGAAAGTGAATATCAATATGTAGATGTGGACAAGGCTATTGTTTAATTATTTGAAATGCGCTTCAGAAAGGGACTTGTGTTACGCTCTCTTTATTTTGCTTCCAATAAGCAAAATGCATGTTTAAAAAGCCACCATCTTAAGTAAATAGTACCTAAATTTTGACCTTTTTTTAATTTTTTTATTTTTGTAACAATATTAATATGTGTCATATTCCACCCAATTTCTTGGGTGACGATCACTTATGCAGGTTTCTTGATAAATTTGGTTAATTCTTTGCGTGGAGTATATTATTTCACCGAAAATTTTACTTAAGTTTGAAATTAGCCTAAATTTTTAGAAATATTTATCGGTACATCCTAAATTTATAAATGTATTTCATTTTTCACAATAAAAGGTAATTTTATTCGCGAAAATAACAATATAAATCAGTCGGTACATTAAATATTCATGTAGAAAATCAGACCCATGCTGATACTGGTTACAAAAAAAATATCATAAATCAAGAAATTTTCTCAAGGATTCAATGGTGATCGAGTGTCCCCGGAAAACCAAATCCAAATGAAAAATGAAAAATGAAAAATTTGTCTCTCAATGTGACTTACCGATTCTACGACCATGACGCGAATGTGACGATGTCGGAGCGGTAGCAAATTCAAATTTGATGTCATTTGTATATTTTCGAATATTACATTATATTATGGTAGGTTGGAGAATACTTTTCATAACTTCGGTGGAAAAAATATGTGTGTGTATATATATATATATATAGGTGGCTCATGTCATATTCATGTGTATTTTATGTGGATTGTAAAGACATATAAAAACAAAAATATTTTATATTTTTTAACTGAATGTGAACTGTAAAATGTGGACATAAGCCTGACCGTATATATATTAGTCAAGTGACTATTTTATCCTAGGGAAGTCATTTCCAATTTAACTCAATTAACATAATTGAATATTTTTTTAATATTCTTTTACATTATGGTGAACCGACGAACATTTCTCAAGTTTTGAGATAATTTCGAATTTAAAAGCCGACGTTAAACAAAATCGCATTGTATTATTTGGTCTACATATGATAACTAATAACACTTGATATCATGCAGCTCTTGTATTATTAAATTGTAAGGCCTTTAAGAAAGTAGAAAAGAAAGTTAGGTAATTACCACAATAGTGACAAGAAAAGCTAGAAGTTCATGCTTAAAAAGTTTCAAAAGTTGGACCTTCGGATGATAATTAAAGTAGCTTAATTAAAAAAACTTGATAATGCTTTATGTACTTCAAACTTTTTTTGGTTATAGCATATGGGTTTTTGTTTTTTTGACATAATTTGTGCAATTTTAGCCATTAGGTTGCCTAACGCAGCAGCCAAAGTTGTGTGGTTTGAAAAAAATAAAATTATGAAGTGGGTAAAGCAAACAAAACCTCATGCATGATTTGGTTTGATTTGTTTCCATGCTATGAAATAGAATGTTGGCTTTTTCATTTTTGGAGAAAGAAAATTTTATTGGGGTTCAAAAGTAAAAGGAATCATAATTGTTGTTGTATTGGGACAATGGCTTGGAAATTCAGATCTTTTAGAAAGGTGTTGATTTGTAGCCTAATAGATAGCATTTGAACCAAAGCTAGCGGTAAAAATCTTTAGATATAGATTCGGTGTTAAGTTGAGTTTTATGATGAATTTTGTGAATCATAATTTGTTCATTTGAACTAAAGATAGCGGTAAAAATCATTTGAACCAAAGCTAGCGGTAAACATCGTTTATGAATCATAATTTGTTCACCATACTTTTATAATCGCAACACCAAACATAATTTATATCAATTAGATGTAATGTAAATAAAAAATTATAATATTCCACATTATTTGTTAAAGTTATTGATAATGTATAATTTATAAAGAATAATCATCCTTAATTAATAAGATGTGTTTTGGGTGACCTTCGGAGTTAAATTATCAATACCGATTGGCCACCAAAGATAATAATATTAACAAGAAAAATAAGATCACGGGTCGGGTCGGATTTTTCCCAATTTTGCGAAACCCAATCGGGTTGGGTCACGCGGGTTGATAAACCCGAATCCGAAAATTGAGTATGCAAACCCGAGCGGGTCGGGTCACATAGATCGAGTCGGGTCGGCGAAAAAAATAGAATTTTTTTATTAATTATTTTTAGACATAAATACTAACTATTTTATATCCTGAAACTTGTCATACATATAAAATTTCAAGATAAAAAAAAAGTAATAAATAACTGAAATGATAGTAAAAACTTAAAAAAATAAAATAATTTTTAGAAAACTAATAAAAATTTATTTTTTCAGGTCGGGCCAGGTTGCGTAGTCAAACACGTGAGTCGACTGGAAAAAATCGAGTTATGTCGGGTCAACCTGAAATTGCATAATTTTTTTAGAACCTGTCCGGGTCGGGTCCGGTCAATCTGAAATTGCATAATTTTTGTTTTAGAACTCGACCTTATGAACACCCTTAAATTAGATTGCTATTTACTAACTTTTAATCCTTTTCTTAGGTTAGTCCTATTATTAGTTTTCATTCTTTATAATAATCTCTTATTTCTTTTTATTAATAGTACTATCTGGATGGTGCTTTTAGCATATGATTGGGAAAAATCTTGAGTGATATGTCCATCAATAAGATCATTTACGTTAGAAAAAAAAAAGGTTGCTATACAAAAATAAATAAATCAATCAATCAATTTATTTAAAAGGGTATAATAGATTTTTCTATACAATAAACTAATAGTTGGAATCAATCAACTATCCTAAAAAGGAATTACGTGTATCAATAAACATTATTAATCCACTTTTATGTTGTTAAGCCAACATAACTATATATTCCCGTAGTCCCCAAGGGGTGTGGCTTGGTGGTGAAGGGTCCAGAATCTCACCTTGAGGTTCTGGGTTCGAATCCAGGGGGTGCAACTTCTTGTAAGAGCCTGGGGCAGCCGGGGGTTTTACCTGCGCCGCGGCCCAGAATGAGTGGTTTGGTGGCGGGGTTTTAAAAAAAAAAAAAACTATATATTCCCGTAAACAAATAATAAAGCAATTGGAATCGTTTCATTTTTGTGTATGAAATTAAAGATGGGAGGAAACATGTCACTATCTTAAGAGATTGCTAAAATTGGGCAAAATCCAATTTAATACAAAAACATAAGATTATATAAAATGGTTGGCTTGTTCATATGAATGAAAGAAAGTGAGTGGATGCTTGGTCTAAGACTCTAAATATATAGTGTCCAATAATTTGATACCCAAAACTTGTTAAATCTCTTTCTTTATCTTGCTTAACAATCCATACATATATTGAAAAGCATATTAGTTGTTCTTTAATTTGTTCGCAAAATAGAATGAACGGCGATAATTTCTCCATAAATTCTATTAAATTTCATTCAGAAAATAAACCCTATAATTTTTATCTTAAGGCAACTTTTAACATGACATGATCTAATGCATTATCCCAATATGATTTTGTATAAAAAAACAAGTGTAATAGTGTTTTTATTGTTAATATGATTCCGCATAAGATCCGTCTTTGTGATACTGAAAAGTCAGCCCGTGGTTGAGCTCTAATAAGAGGGTGAGAAAGGCAATTCAATAATAATTGGATTAATGAGGGTGGTTTAATAATTGAAATAGGCACATGGACCAGCATAAATGAATTATGAAGATGACAATTATTTTTAGTAATAACATGGGATTGGGGCCTCTAATAGTATTGCAATGCAAATATCCCAATACAGTTGAGTGGGTCATGTTTGGTTGTGTTGATGTAAAAAGCATATGAGGGATTATTATTATTGATGATGAGTTGGAGTTGGAGTTGGAGTTGGCACCAAACGCCAATGATTTTTCTTCTACTCAATCGAAATTGTCCCATGAAATTTTTCTTGTTGCTGTATCTTTTTCTTTACTTAGTGACTGAGAGTATAAATTTAGGGTTAACGAATGGATCGGATTTTAAAAAATCTAATTATATTTTAAATATTTTTTATTATTTAAATTCGGGTTATCAAATGTTTAATAAATTGAATTTTTCTAATATTTTAAATATTAACTAATAATGCACGAATTTAAATATGGACCCATTCACTTCCTGAACCTGTAAGTTTACTGAATAAAGAATTGTTTGGTCAAGCGTGCTAATTTTTTTTTAAAAAAAAATAAAGTTATCAACTTTTGAGTTGTAATGGTCGAATTCAATTGGAATTTAGAGGCTATTTTTAGGAATCTATTTAATAGTTGGGACATTAAAGTTTGCCTGGAGCAGCCTATAACAATAGAGGGAAAAAAATTAAAAAATCTAATCGAATCCCAACAAAAAAAAAAAATAATAATTAAAATATTTTTAACGAAAAAAATCGAATTGAATTGAATTATAATAATTTATTTAACTAAAAAATTGAACCGAATTGAAATAGTTGAATAATTCGATTTATTAAATTTTAAAATATAATCATGTTATGTTGTAATTTTATATATTATATATGTTATATTATTAAATTATTTAGTGTTTAATTATAATTAATTTCATGAAATATTTGCAATTCTTTGTTTCTGACACTTTAAATAATTTACGTAGTGACCGTATCTCATGGTGGAAAATTTTTTATTTTGTAGTTAGTGATGATTAGAGGAGGTATGGTGTAATTTTTTGAATAAATGTTAAATTTAATTAATGTTATTAATTTTTTAATTTTAATCTTTTATTATTATTGTTAAAAAAATGAAAAAACCAAACCGAATTGAACCGATAATTAAAAATAATTACAATTTATTTGAAAATAAAGAATCAAATAATTATAATTACGAAATTTGTGTAATTGTACCGAACCGAGTCGTGTTCACCCCTAAGTTAATACCAAATCTTTATCTTTAATTTAAAATGTATTTTCTATAAAAATTAATATATTTATTATACATTCTCACATGTCATCCTTATGTAAAATAACAATACTAATAATTTAACTGTTAAAACAAATAAAATCGGTAAAGAAATAAAGGATTGGATGTCTTTTAAAAAAATATGAAATTTTATGTTAATTTCTCCAAGTAACGGGGATTCAATGTCCTTTAGGACCTTTACCCAATAATAAAATATACATAAAATGTTGGGATGTAATATTTTATCTTATTCTATTATTAAACTTTATAAAATATTATATTTTATTAAATTTTCATAATAGTGAATTGATAATACCCTAAATATAAATAAAGGGTAAGTTTTTATTTCCTCGAATATATATGATATTAGATTTTTATAATATAATTCAATAGATAAAATTGTATTGCAAGTGTATGTATCTAGAATTTTTTTATTAATAAATGTAAATTTAACAATTTAAAAAATGTGCATAAATAAAGTTTTACTGTTCCCCACAATCGTTGTGTTGGATGTGGTTTCGTTTAGTATTGTAGTTTGATGTGATAAGACAATAAAATATTATATTTGGTTAACAATAAAAATTATGATTATTAATCGTGATTTTTTAAAAAAATCTCATTTTGTTAAAAAAAAAATTTATATAATTTTAGCTTTTATTTATTTTCAAAATATTAAATAAACCAACCATTTATGAATCAAGGTTATGTATCACTGTTTAAGAAAAAAATTATTTTATTAATAAAAAATAAGATTATATATCACTATTTATGAACTACTATTTATTCACTATATTTTATAATCGCAACTATCCCCCAAAATCCTTCCAGTTTTCCTTCAGAAATTCGCTTATTTCTGGCTTGCCATATTTCCCAAACATTGCAGCCATCAGCTCAATGTCTGTTCTGTTATGATTGTTGGCCAATCGATTCGATACAGTATATAAATCATGACATGAGGCGTATTGTATGCTTTGATTAAAAGAAGTAATTTTCCAAACTTTCTTTGCTATCTTACACGATAGAAGTACATGATCAATGCTTTCTATTCTAAATTTGCAGTACATGCAGATAGGGTTTTGCAGGATCTTCTTCTTCCACAAGTTCGCAACAGATGGTAGTAGATTCTTGGCAGCTCTCCACATGCAATTTTTTATCTTTTCTGGGATGTTAAGATTCCAAATGATGCTCCACTTGTTACTAGTATGGATGCTGGATTTCGGTCGAGATCCACAATCAGAATTTATAGGTTGGGGGCATCAGCGATCCTGCAAAACAAAGGTAGAGTGAGCGGGAGTAGACTGCCCACCGGTGTGGTGGGTGCCGGGGGCACTCCGACGCTCAAGTCAGTAGTATGAAATGAATAGTAAATAAGTAAAATGTGAAAGCAAGGCTCGTTATTACCTTCTCTTTCTTTTGGGTGGCCGTGAGGGCGGTGACAAGTGTTTAGGAATGAAGAATTCTGAGAGAAAATAGAGGCTTGTATGAGAGTGTAGAAGCTTAACTTAGAGAACTCTGAGTTCCATGAAAACTTTAGCTTGAATCATGCTTCCATTTATAAGCCAAGGAATA